>OY992877.1:209621248-209661248 GCA_963921405.1 Cepaea hortensis | reverse complement strand
ATACTGGATGGACCGAGGCGGTGAAGTGCAAGAATATTTTCAGCAGACTTGAACCAGGAAACCAGGGTCCGCGATCTGTGGAGAGACACGAACGCCTACGCCAGGTGGCAGGGCACAAGATGATAATGATGATTCGTGCTACAACAACCAAACCGAGCCCTGTGAGCTATTATGTTCAGATGAAGACTACCACTTTATGGACAGACCAGAACAAGTCATTATTCTGCGCTTCAGAACGGGATGTGGATTGTCGTCGCAGATCACACACTCCAAGACTGCCCAAAATACGACATATCTAGGCAAACCTTCTGGCCTAGAGAAACAACAGTGGAAGATAAACTAGGGACAACTGAGTGAACTAAACAAAGACAAGTGAAATTCATGCAAAAGACAACATTACATATGTAGACACATGTCAAGCGAACGAAAAAAGATGTTGCCAGACAGATAGAGATAAATGTGCAGGGTTAAAAGATTGTATGTGTACAAGGGACAATTGTGTACACTAGCGCACTTTTCGTAGCTGTTGTTCAAGTAAAGTAAACAGCCAACTATTCAACCTTGCTGGCAAGCTGTAGCTGTTTGTACACAGTTGTTTACTGTAACTCAGGCAATATTGCCGCAGCTTTCTTATAAGTATCACTTACTGAAAGCACGTTTGGTATCTGCAGATAGGCTTCAGTTGACCTCGCCTTAAATGTCTTGTTTACGTCAAATATTTACAACGTGTACGGCACCCGTGTGATAAGACACGCTCAGTTTAACATTCTGGAGAAGCACGGCTCTCAATCATACAATTACAACCAGCCCATGCTACTACTGTATATCTCTGGTCTGGGTTTTCTACCAGCTCGGTTGGGATTTGTACGTGTTCAGATATGTTTGTCTAGTGAATCCTCTTTGATAACGGTAGCCTTCACAGTTCTTAGAAGGAACAGCCGAGATCAGCACGACTGAAAGAATAAGAGCTGTCGCTCTTAAACTTCCGGTAAGCTCGTGCCGGGATAGTGGGTTTTACCCTTACACTGGTTAGTTGTAATACATTCATGGCTTGGGAACGTAACTTACAAGTACCTCAGAAATCAGAGTGGGTTTGTCTGATGGCAAGGGACACTGGTAATAGGGTGGGCTAATCCACATGCAAACATCAGTCAAGTGTATTCCCGAGTAACAACAACAACAACAACAACAACAACAACTACTACTACTACTACTACTACTACTACTACTACTACTACTACTACTACTACTACTACTACTACTACTACTACTACTACTACTACTACTACTACTACTACTACTACTACTACTACTATTATTGCTGCTGCTGCTGCTGCTTTTACTACTACTACTACTACTACTACTACTACTACTACTACTACTACTACTACTACTACTACTACTGCTACTACTACTACTACTACTACTACTACTACTACTACTACTACTACTACTACTACTACTACTACTACTACGACTACTACTACTACTATTGCTACTCCTCCTCCTCCTCCTCCTACTACTACTACTACTACTACTACTACTACTACTACTACTACTATTACTACTACTACTACTACTACTAGTACTACTACTACTAGTACTACTACTACTACTACTACTATTACTACTACTACTACTACTACTAGTACTACTACTACTACTATTACTACTACTACTACTACTACTAGTACTACTACTACTAGTACTACTACTACTACTACTACTACTAGTACTACTACTACTAGTACTACTACTACTACTACTACTATTACTACTACTACTACTACTACTACTACTATTACTACTACTACTACTACTACTAGTACTACTACTACTACTACTACTAGTACTACTACTACTAGTACTACTACTACTACTACTATTACTACTACTATTACTACTACTACTACTACTACTATTACTACTACTACTACTACTAGTACTACTAGTACTACTACTACTACTACTACTACTACTACTACTACTACTACTACTACTACTACTACTACTACTACTACTACTACTACTACTACTACTACTACTACTACTACTAGTACTACTACTACTACTACTAGTACTACTACTACTACTACTATTACTACTACTACTACTACTACTATTACTACTACTACTACTAGTACTACTACTACTACTACTACTACTACTACTACTACTACTACTACTACTACTACTACTACTACTACTACTACTACTACTAGTACTACTACTACTACTACTACTACTACTACTACTACTACTACTACTACTACTACTACTAGTACTACTACTACTACTACTACTACTACTACTACTACTACTACTACTACTACTACTACTACTACTACTAGTACTACTACTACTAGTACTACTACTACTACTACTACTACTACTACTACTACTACTACTACTAGTACTACTACTACTACTACTACTATTACTACTACTACTACTACTACTACTACTATTACTACTACTACTACTACTACTACTACTAGTACTACTACTACTAGTACTACTACTAGAAGAGGCAGGGGTGGACCAACAATAAGGTGGACATGGGACATTAAAGAGAACCAGAGCATGACAACTAACCTGGAATTATGCACCAACTATTGAACTGTTGCCCTGATCAGTCAAGCAAGTAAAATTCTATTAAAAATCATAATGGGAAGACTTCGTAAGAAAATGGAAGAGGAAATTAATGTGGTTAAAGCTGGATTTAGCCAAGGAAGAGGAATAAGAGATCACATTCTCAACATGCGTTTAATAATAGAGAAGTGCAGATAATTTAATGTAAACCTATTCTCATATTTTATGGATTATTCAACGGCATTTGACTGTGTACAACATCAGAAACTTTGGGAAATCATGAGGAATATGGGCTTTCCATCACATGTAATACAACTCATAAGAATGCTCTATCTAGACCAACAAGCAGCGGCTAGAATAGATGGTGAGACATCAGATTGGTTTGACATCGAGCAAGGAGTCCATCAGGGATGTGTGCTGTCCCCCTATTTATTTAACCTGTACGCTGAAAATATAATGAGAAATGTCAGAGATGATATTAAACAGGGAGCTACGTGCTGCCCTAAATATCGGTGGTCATGACACATCAGAGATTCTGTATGCTGATGATACAGTATTTCTATCCACAACACAGAATGGTATAGAAAACCTAATAGCCTAAACTCAATTGAATAGTGAAAATCACAACTTATATCTTAACATAGCAAAAACAAAGATAATGCGTACAGATAAAACTACTATGTAAAAAGAAATATATGTTAATGAGGAACAACTGGAGGTGGTGGAAAATTTTGAATGTCTTGGGTCATTGATTACCAACAATGATGACACAATGAAAGAAATTAAACGGCGACTATCAATTTCTCTTCAAAGACTAAAACAACTAAATAAATTATGGAGTGGGGGAAGACAGAACTACAAAAATTAGATTTTTAAGAGCATGAATCTTTCCTATTGCAACATACGCCTGTGAGACCTGGACACTTACTAAACAAGCTGAACAGCGCATAAATGCCTTTGAATATAAATGTTATAGACGAGTTCCAAGAATATCTTGGGTAAAGGAAAGAACAAATGAACCAAACTTCAAGAACTGAATATTGAAGAAGGTTGGCTATTAAAGACGATAAAACAAAGAAAATTGAAATATTTTGGTCACTTGAAACGTCACGAAAGTTTGGAGACAACATTAATGGAAGGGTGTATGCCTGGGAAGAGAGGAAGAGAAGGTAGACATGGGGCTTTAAAAGAGAGCCAGGGCGTGACAATAAGGTGGACATGGGGCATTAAAATAGAGCCAGGGCGTGACAATAAGGTGGACATGGGGCATTAAAGAGAGCCAGGGCATGACAATAAGGTGGACATGGGAAATTAAAGAGATCCAGAGCATGGCGACACAACATGGAGAAACACTGGCAACAGATGGAGATGTTCCCACCCCGGGTGGGATGAGCACGACGTTGTGCGAAGGGCCCGCTACATGTCGATGCGTGTATATTCTGAGTTCAAAATCTTCCGTCACTTCTTTTCGTATATGTCGGAGTCGCTGAGAGGTTCACGCGCTGACTCACGCGCTCAAACTTCCTGTGCACCGATAGGGTAGGGGGTTCATTCCAGACACACCGGCATTTGGAATTACATGTTGGCATGTCGTCCTGAAAGCAATAACCCTCTACTGAAAGTAAATTTCATATAAAATCCACCTTGTGTTGATGGCCACGTCCTGGAGTGGATGTACACCACTGAAGGAGAAATCTTCCACGGGTGCCCTACTCCAGGTTTGAAGTTATTGATGGTATCAAGACAACAGGCTATTTTACAGGAAGAAGAATGAAGAAGAAGAAGTCAGCATGGTTGAATAGATAAGAGCGCCAGTTCTTTAAAAATAAAAAAAAAATCCGATATGGTGATGACGAGACAGCGAGTTTAACCCCTACACCGATCAGCTTGATTAAAATGTCTTCTCGTCAGAAGTTTGAGTGGGTTCGTCTGATGGTGAAGGCCACTGGTAATAGGGAGAAGTAATCCACATGCAAAAATCAGTCCAGTGCATTAGAAGTAGTAGCGCGTGCATGGATTAGGCTTGCGTTCAAAGCGAGCGAACGCAAAGAAGAAGAAGAAGAAGAAGAAGAAGAAGAAGAAGAAGAAGAAGAAGAAGAAGAAGAAGAAGAAACCTGGGTGTGATAAAATCAAGACACACCACCTTCTTTTTAAGGACACAAAACCGCTGTTATCACAGGTTATAGTCTCAATAAATTATGAATGGCCCATCCTTATCACCTTGCGAATATTACACAAAAGTGTGAACCAAGGGACGTAATAATAAATTTATCTTGCACTGGGATCAACTCCGAGACAAGTGGCATTTTAAAACTTAATCGACTTTTTCAAACTGGAAATCTCATAGAAATGTATCGATTTGACCCACACTCGGGGATATAAAGAAGGTACTCTCTTGAAGCTGGGGCACAGATTAAATAATCACGTGGTATGTTGTTTATGATTACCACAAAGGGACAACATTCATCTTCTGGACATGAAGTTATCGCATGGAGACTGGGTCAGCGTGTCTGTAATTACACGTGGCCTAGATCATATTTATTTAAATATGATGACCATGTTGAGATAGAACATGACAGTATCTTGATCACGCGCTGCACTGTGGGTCCCAGATCTTTTGACCCTTTTCAACTGATTAAGTTTCATGGGATGATTAATTGTCTTAAGCGACTTCCCGTATCTGGCATGTGCTTGCTTGTTTCTTGCTAGATTCAAAAAAAAAAAATATTCCAAATTCGGCTTCGTTCATCCTGCTTCTTCAGCCTTGGTTAGAGTTGAGGTCCGTGGTTTTTGTGGGGTTCATCCTGTTTCTGTCTGTGCGCTCTTACGAGTGAGTCCTATCTCGGGGTGGTTATATAAGCGTTTGTGTCCGTGACGGCCGCTGGGGGATTGGTCGGCGAGTTATCCTTTGCTCCCGGCTCCTCTGGCGGTTTCATTGTTCAGTGTTGGCTTCTGGCTCGTCTGTTTTGCTAGGATGCAGCCCTGATAAGGGTGCAAAATTCTTAACCTGTTGAAAATGAAGATTGTTCGTTCAAATATTGAGCACAACCCACTACTGGCAACGCTGATCGTATTCTGGCATGAACCTAAGGCCTATACACATCAATATGGACGTGGATAGGCCTTAGGTTCATGCCAGAATACGATCAGCGTTGCCAGTAGTGAGTTGTGCTCAATATTTAAATTTCAAATCCCGAAACAACCAAATAATCGATTGTTCGTTCGTTCGTTCCTCGTTTGGTTTCCTTGCTGTGTGGTTAACCCGAGCATAATCTCATCTGAGCTACCAATCACTCTATTCTTCGCCGGTCCACTCTCTCTGGTGGAAGACTGGTTTCCCCTTGAACTTATTCGTCATTAAAAATGGGTTGTTGGGTTCATCTTGGATTTTCTCACTGGTCTTTGGCTTGGCTCCAACTTGCGGCTTCTCTGCGGACTTTTGCGTGGCTTCTGCTTGCGGCTTCTCTGCAGTATTTTACGTGGCTTTTGCTTGTTTCTTTTGGTATTGTTCCCTTTTGGCTTTTAGAAGTTCTCTCTCTGTCTTGATGGCTTTTAGGACTTCTTCGTTTTTCTTCTTCATCTCGGCCATGCGCTCCATCTCTTGTTGGATGCTGTGCTGGATTTCTTTCATGTCCGCCAGCAGTTGTTCTTGTTGCTGGTCGGAGTCGGCGTCAGCAGTGCCTTGACTTGCTTCTTCAGCTCGTCAATCGGGTTTTGTAGCTGTGATTTTTCGGCGTATGAGATGCCTGTTGCTGTTTCGCACCTCCTCAGTGCTTCCTTGTATGTTGTCTTTGTAGATATGGCGGTCTTGAAGACATCTCTATGTCTTTAGAGGTACGGATAGCCCAAGTATCTTGCTCCATGCCTGCCAAGACCGTTGGCACACTTTCTGTTATCGTTGGGCGCTCGGTAGTCCTTGTCCTGTTTGGCCAGCGGACATTCCTTGAATGCATGGTGTTCGGCGCAGTATCGACAGATCTCTGTCTTGCTGTGACATGTTTTACTGCTGTGGCCGACGCTCTGGCATCTTGAACATTGAGTGATTCTCGGAATGAATCTTTCAGGCTGTTGAGTTTTCTTGTTCTTAGATACTGTGATCGGCATCTCGCTGCCCTCTGTTGTTACCACCGCTGGAGTAGTAGGCATCTTGGAGTACGTCAGAATCCACTTAGTCTTCAAGACTGGGGCATAGAGATTCTCCAGTTGTAGCTGCTTCAGGATTTGTTCATCTGCCAGTTCCACTTATATATGTTGGACAACCCATCTGATCTTCTGCGAGTCGGTGTTTCCGGCTTTGGTGTCTTTCTCCTCACTCTTCTTCTCAGCTGTCTTAGCTCTTGTCCGTGGTGGGTTGTCGTCGGTCTTCCTCGTGGTAGCTTCATTTGATGTTGCTGTATGTTCTGGTTCTTTACTGCAGCTCGCAGGCGGGTTCTGCTCTCTCGTCATCTTTAAGGCCTTGGCGGCTTCCACACTACTCATCATGTAAGTCGGGTGTCTACTGGTAGTTTTCTTGTCACGTGCCATTGTCCACACCCGTATCAGGTTTCTTGAACAGTTTTGACCTCTGGCATGTGCTTATACAGGGTGTATTTATTATTACTGTCAAATCAAATAGCTGCCCATTCTTTTCGAAGTAGGTGCAGGGTAGACAGTCGATATCTGTTTTCGTTTGTATACCTTGAACTCAAACCTAGCCCATCCAAGTGTTACGTGACCGCTGAAGTCCCCAGCAATTACTCACTGTCTGGCAGAGAATTGATGTCTGAACGTGCAGACAACATGACGGGCACCAGCAGAGAGTTTGTTACTTACAGCATAGTCCGCCCGTGGACCAAAGCTTGGGTCGCACCAAAATGTCAGGATTAGTTTGCCAAGCTAAAGTTAAAAATATAACCTGTAATAATAATATTATATTCAAACCAATTTATTCCCTTAGTGAACTTAAAGAAAAAGTATTTCGTATACTGTATTCGACGAACAATAAACAAATATAGTGGAGAGCTAGCAATTCGGCGGTCTCAGCCGGTGTTATGCTAACAGAAAGAGTTCTTTGTATATTTGAAAATACCTTGTTGGTAACAGATGTTACACAACCGAAACCTACCTGTGACTATGTGTTTTAACTCTTTCAGTGTAAGTATTATTCATTTAGTCATTTCAGATAATAGACAACTCTGCAGTATGCACTTGACAAGATGCAGTGAAATATCCCAGGCAATAAATCGTGCAACATATTGTTCGTGGCTTATATGTTTAAATAGAAGGAGGTTTGTGCGTGCTTAACTGAAGAGTTGGAGCCACGTTTGAGAAGTGATATGTTCTATTTGTGGCTAGGGTGTTATTGTTTTTGTCTTCTCTGTATGTATTTAAAACTATACGCGGTAAAACGTCATTAAAATCAGTCCCAGGCACTTGTATAGCTAGTGGTCATGAACATTGTCACCTAGACGGCCTTGGGCATGTGTTTGTCTCATGCCTTGCCAGCTTCCACTGAGCTGGTTCCGTGTGTTCTGTTACAAGATTACTGCTTGAACTTGCAATCAAGAGATGAGAAGTACCGGGTCTGGCACATGACTGATGTTTCGTGCGGATTAGCTTTCCCCACACTACACTTCCCACGTGGTGTATCCGCTCTCCCTTCACGTGAGATAAAAATGTGACATTCCTACATTTTCAACTCTACTTCCTGGTCATGTCTTTCTGGTTTTATTTTGGACCATTCATCTGGATTCTTTTTCCTGGAATAAACACTTAAGCTTCGGAATTTTAAAATCCGCGGACTAAAAAGTGTTAGTAGCAGAAGATGAAGAAAGCCTTCAGAATACTCTAGATCAAGTCACTTGCAAGTGGGAGAAATATAACAGGAAAATAAGCACTGAAAAGACAGAGATAATGGTGATAGGCAGCCAATCAGAAACCCTGTCAATAAAAATAATGAACTCGGAAATAAAATAAACCAGCGAATTTAAATATATTTAGTGTCAGTTTTCAATTTAGATGGGGGATTGAACAAAGATAACACAAGCTGAGCAAAAACAAATGAAGAACTGGGACAACTAGCGCCACTTATGTCACTTAGAAGTGCAGGGCACTTGTAAAGTCTCACTACACTTTGTATGTAGAACAATACTGAAAAAAATATTAAGTACATGAAGTCATAAACATTTTCTAAAAATTCATTAAATTAGTTACAATAGTCACTCTTATGGTCTAAATCTGGAAAGTATCAATGAAATATTCATTATAACGTATTCGACAAATTTATAACTGTAATGCGACGAAGAGGCTGTTTATAAGGAAATCTTGCTATAAATCTTTGAACAACCATCCGTGTGTATCGACCATAATTTCGAAACACTTGTTCAACCAAAAAAATTCCTTCTTCCGTTAATAACACCATTCTGTTTGGAGTGCAAAGAATTACCCCAGCAGACGACAGCCATTCGTTGCATATTACTTCACGATGGACTGGAGCAAATTATTTGAAGACGTCATGTAACTTCATTTTTCAAAATTGTTCTACATACAAAGTGTAGTGAGACTACAAACACCCTTCACTATAAGGACTAAAGCAAATCTCATAAGAACTATCTTTTGGCCGGCATTATGCTACCAGTGTCAAACATGGGCGCTTACTGCAGCTAATAAGCGCAAAATCATAACAGAGCTGAGATGCCTTGAACTAGCTGTGGAGGTGAATGAGAGAGAAAGAACTGGGAATGGGGGAATTAGATGACTAGGTCTGTAACTAGTCATGCAGTTAATAAAAATAACGAGAGATTAAATAGTTTCGTCATCTCACAAGAATGCTCTGGTACCATTGGTGCCACATTGAAGAATGCCAATAAGCTGCTGTGCAGGCTCGGGAAACTGCTAAACGCCAAGAAGAACACTCTGATTGTTGGTACAGCAAACCTCTGGCATTATTCACAGTGATGGTTCAGTTCTGGCCGTATTTACTCTGTTGGTCAGTGGCGAGCTTGGTAATATTTCTCTACAGGGTTTCTGTGAGATAGAACAACTCCACACGCCATGGACAACACTATCATCTTGTCACGCCACCCCTGCATTATTTCAATGGCGCTTCGTTGATATCTTTGGATAACGAACGAACGAGCGGACTTTATTTTCAAAGGGTAACAAATTGGGCACGCAGGCCCGTCTTACACTCGGCCCTTCCAATCACTCATCTTTCGTTCATCAGTAGTGCACAGGAAAAAACATCGTCAAATGAATTTTGTAAACATAAACATTGCATATTACCATGTTATGAGGCACATCCATCACCCAACCACACATCCCCCATTCACTCCACGTCCCCCACCCAACCCAGACACACATACATCCCCCACCCATCCACCACATCCCCACACCTACACATCTCCCCACCCACACACACACCTCCCACCCACTACACATCCCATCCACCTACAACCCAAGCACACATACATTCCCCAACCCACACATCCCCCACCCGAGATGCTTATCTTGATCTTGTTGATATCTTTCCTTCTGCTTCAGATGGTCGTTAAGCTTTTCTATCTTGGACAGTCTATACTTGTTAACTACTTAGACTGAACTCAACGTAGCTGGTATAACACGACACTGGTAGAGTTTTCACATTCTACTTTACTAAGACGGCTATACACTGGACACTTTCAATAATACAATCATTTGTTCTACACAAGATGCACAAATATACAAAACAGTGCCTAAATAATAAACTGTTTTAAAAGAGCGACATAATATTAGCCATGCTCTATAACTCAGAACTAGGTCCAAAGCTGTCCGTAGCTCGAGTCCAACTGATTTTAAGATGACGCTTCGCCCTTGCGCAAAACGTCCTGCACACTTTTCATGCCTTTGGGACCACTGCCGTAGTGGGTCACTTCGCACGGTCTCTTCATGCGGATCGCGCCTGTTACCAACTCATGCCATGGTTCAACCTGAACAAATCAGACCATGGCAAAGAAATATAATGGATACAGAGCAAGGGGAAGACCACGTAAAAAATGGTGTGATGGTATCAAGAACAATCTTAGAGAAATGATTACCAACTTACAAAGAGCATTAGAAAGACCGCATTAAAGATCTTTACATCTCTCCCCAACACTTCACTGGGGTAAATGAAGGAAGAGAAGAAGAAAAGATGAGGAAGAGAAAGAAGAAGTGGGGGAAGAAGGAGAGAAGAAGAAAAGGAAGAGAAAGAAGAAATCCCGTAATACGATTATTGAAATATATTATTATCACCAGTAACATGCAAGACAGCCAACCATTTCACCCGACACACAAACTACATTGCTACAATGTTTACAGCTGACCACAAGTCACAACAGACCCAACCAACCACATCGACAATGACAATACAGCCTGGCTGTCTGCGATGACATTTAAACTTTTCTGCCAAGTGAATCAAGAAGACGTTCCATTCAATTAAATATTTTATTTGACAAATAACCGGGAAAAATGGCGTCCACAAATCTTTTTTCGGAACAATTAATTAGTTTGGAAATAAAAAATCTGGACTGTCTCGTAAAACTGGGAAGTGTGGCAACCCTTGGCCAAAGAACGAACAAAATTATGGAACACATTCTTACATCTAGGCAGTTGATTTATGGCTGAAAGCTTCTTCTTCTTCGTTCATTTTCAAATGTCAGTATGAATAAATCCAAAGAAAGCAGCCGTTAACTTGAGCTTATTGACATCTCCATAGAGATTTTCCTAAAATGGAGCGGGTATAGGCCAAAATAGTTTTCTCTATTATACATATGCTGAGCACTCCTGCATCAAATGTTTGGCTGTAGCTTTACCAGTTCTACAGTTACACTCATCTGTATCTCCTATCTTTGGTGTATTGAACATGTGGTATAATAGCCTGTTGTAGCCTGTCTGTGGTCTGAAGATTGTAACTTGTACCATTTCGGTTGAGTTGGTAACACGCAGCATCTTTCTGGTGGCCTGGGTGCTCTGATTGCCACTAGGTTCTATACTTGCTTTTCATAAATCTCCTGGCCTCATCGTTGGTTATGTCTACATCGTGTTAGGGTAGTCTTCACCCGTATTAAAACCAAGAGTAATAAAGTGTTACATTTCCTTTACATTATTATATGGTACAAAACTATGGACAATGAATAAATAATATGAGCGTAAAATCGAAACTTTTAGCATTTGGTTTCACTGGCGAGTGGGGACAATAATATAGCAGGAGAAGACAGACTAAGACGTGACACAACGCTGGGACCTTCTTCTTATAGTCCATGCCGTCTGGCGATGGTAATCACGTCTGTCCACAGCCACCCTTCTAGTTACTGCCAATCATATCTAATGCTGATGTTTCTTCATACTATAATGGTATTCTTGGACTTCTCTTGGTCTTCCCCTTCCTCCACCCCCCCTCTCCAACTTTCCCGTTGCAACCACGTACTCGTTTTTCCATACTCGTGACACGCACACAGAATGAGGGCTGACTGCTTCAGAATAAAACTTGGATTAAAAAAAAAAAAAAAAACATTTCAAAGTTCAATGACATCAGCTTGTGACACTTAAGGTACTTTGGCAGTGTAACAAGATAGGTCACCGTGATAAAGGATGTGTTTGGAAGCTTGTCTGTGTAGCTTGTGTCGTGATAGTAGCAGTTATATTACCCGCGTTTTTTGTTAGCTAATGAAACCTTTCCACCTTCTTGTTTCACTTATAAAATTCATTCTTTCTTCCCCTTCCCTTTCATTTCCCTTCTCCCATCTCCTCTTTCCTCTTCCCCATCCCGCCCTTCTGTTCTCTTCCGTCTTCCTCCCGTCTTCCTGCCTGCCTGCCTGATTGTCTGTCTTATTTTCTGTCGGTTTGCACATTCACACACAAGGAAAGCCATAAAGACAACAAGCAATCTGTGACGGTACATCGTCATTAATGAGGTGTATTCAAACAAGGACACCAACCAAGCCATGTATGCTGCTAGCATAGTCATTCCATGAGTTATCGTTCAGACCTCACTCATAAACACAAGGATCAAGCCATCTGGTATTGCTAGCTTTGTCAATCATTATTTGTCTGTCATACTCACAAACAACGCAAGAGCCAAGAAGTCTGTGCCGTTAAGAACGTTATTTTCATGTTTCCAATATCACATTCACAAACACAAAAGCCATCTGTATTGCAAGCATAGTTCACCATGAGTTGTCTCTCAACACATCCACAAACAGAAACAAAAAAAAAATAAAGCAATCTATACCGTTAGCATAGTCACCCATGAGTTATCTCTCATTACCACACTGCCATACATGAAAAAAAAAAATCTGTGCCGCTAGCTAACCATTCATGCGCTGCCAAGTGTGTATCCCTTGCTGTGACGTGTATCATGATTGCCTGCCTCGGTACCGTTAACTAGTCATTCACGAGTTGCCCAGTGTGTATCCCTTGCTGTGACGTGTATCATGATTGCCTGCCTCGGTACCGTTAACTAGTCATTCACGAGTTGCCCAGTGTGTATCCCTTGCTGTGACGTGTATCATGATTGGCTGCCTGGGCTGCAGGATGGCAGTGAAATCATCAATAACGAGCTTCTCTGGGGTTGCCTTCGTGAAGACCACCCGCCTCAACACCTGGATCAGCGCTAGCTTCATCTCTAGAACACCCAGTTTCATTCCCACACAGATCCTAGGGCCATTCCCAAAGGGGATAAAGGTCATCGGGTCGATATGATGAGTATTGTTTTCTTCCACGAATCTATCCGGGTTAAAGTCATCAGGGTTCTCCCAGAACTCCGGATCACGCCCGAGGAGATACAACGGAATGGCAATGCCAGTATGTGGTGGCACATTGATTCCATTCAGTGTTTGAGCTTTGTCATTTTGTCTGTTGATAACGGACAGCGGTGGGTACATTCTCAAGGTTTCATTAAGCACTGCTTCAGTATATTTCAAGCTGAGGCATGCATCGTAAGTGGGCTCTTCATCTCCGATGACCCGATCGATTTCTGTCACCAGCTTGTCCAGAACGTCAGGATGCCTTGTCAGCTCATAAGCCAGGAACTGTAGGGTACTGGAAGCTGTCTCATAACCGGCAATAAAAAGCATGATACCTTGAGCAACTATCTCCTCTCGGGTTAGTTGCCCACATCTGTCTGCGTCATCTGGCCTGCCATCCATAATATCAATAAGAAGCTGCAGAAAATCAACTCGTTTAGCGTTTGTCTTGTCGCTCCTCCTGTCTTCCATCATCTGTCTTATGCTTGCGTTGAAAAATTCCATATCTTCCGTCTTGAAAAATCCAGTGTTTAAAAGTCTTACAATTGGACGAGTGATTGTTGGAAAGGAACATCCTAGAAATGCTACAAGTTTGATTGATTTCTTGTAGATAAACAAACTCCTGCCATGTCTGGTGAAGGGCTCGTCCAGATTCTTCATTGAATCCACATCGATGCCGAACCCCGTGCCCGTTACCACATCCATAGCGAAAGCACCAAAAAGAAGCTTGGCATCTAAAGGAACTCCTTTCCTGGCACTGTCCAACACGTGCTGTCCTAACCTGTTAGCACTGTTGTTGATAACGCTAGTCATAGCCTTAATCTTGGCAATACTGAAAGATGGAGTAATCAATGCTCGAATTCTCTTCCACGTTTCTCCCCTTGCAAAAAAGATTCCACTCTCAAGTTGGTGATTCAGCAGAGCGTCGTTGTCATGGGACATTCTATCCCTGTAATTGGCAAAGTCCTTCACTAGCACTTGTTTGATGAGTTCTGGGTCTGTTGTGACGAGTGCTGGCTTGCGGAAGTAATACATACCGTACGTGCGTCCATACTTGGCTTGCCAGCGAGCGTACGTCACCTTGGCAGTATCTGGGCTATACAAATCCGACATGTTTCCAAGGAATATGGAGGGCTTTGGTCCGGGCACACCCAGCCTCTCCCATAAGCCATAGGGTTGCTTGCCGTATCTGCAAACATACATGAAACAATGAGTTACATATGTATCAAGATAGAGTATGTATCAAGATAGCATGTGTATCAAGATAGCGCATATGTTTTCGAGATAGCGCATACGGTTGTGGGAATACAGCACGCTAACAATATCTCATGGTTGGTTTGATTGATTGTTTGAAGATCGGTTTGCTCGATGATTGATTGTTGTAACGATTAGGTGGCTTGATGATTGGATGTGGTTATTATTCATTGATGTGAGGATGAGTTGATGTGATGATTGTTTGATGTTATGACTGGTTAATTTAATGATTGCTTGGTGTGATGATGTATTAGCGTGGTGATTGGTGTGGTGATTTATTGGTGTGATGGTTGACTGGTGTAATGCTTGGCTGATCTAATGATTGGTTAATGTGATGACAGATTGGTGTGATGATTGCGTGGCGTGATGATTGGTTGGATTGGCGATTTATTGGTGCGATAATTAATTGGTGGGATGATTGGTGGATGCGATGATTGGTTGGTGTGATGATTGATTGGTGTGATGATTGGTTGGTGTGATGATTGGTTTAAGTGATGATTAACTGGTGTGATGATTGATTGATGTGATGATGATTGGTTGGAGTGATGATTAATTATTGTGGTGATTGATTTATGTGATGATTGGTTGATTTGATGATTAATTTGTGTGATGATTGGTTGGTTTTTATGTCAGGTCTTAGTCAGATATGATTGAGCTACCGTATAACAGTAGACGGTACTACCTGGTTTCTGTTAGCGCCGAACGTTGGGCGGCGCTTACCAAACCCGACACCCCACATTGTGCCAACGGCTTCGGGCGGAAGAGCGCAATTGGGAGGGTACAAGCCTTACCCTGGTGCGAGGAAATGCAAGCTAAAGACAAAATTGTCATGGCAGGGCAGACCAGGCCCTAAGCCTTGGTTGGCGACTGGTCTAGGATCGAAGCTCCGACAGGCGGACAGTTAGAGCATTGCTTTGCTGATCCGGCAGCTTCTGCAGCTTGTCTTGTTCCAGATGTAGGGGTGTTACCTTTCCTCTGGAGTGAACTAGGCAGGCCGAGAGAGGGATCATGCTGCATGGGCAACACATGATGTCTATATTTTAGCCCAGGCTTTGTGCTATGGAGGCGTAAGATGGTGCATGATGGTGGAAATGACCACGTGTTCAGATGCACCCACTGTGAACGGACATTTACAGCGCAAATTGGCCTTATCAGTCACACTCGCTACCGCCATAGTTGAAAGTTATTATGCCTTTTTAAAGCACAAACTATCGTCTGTCAAGACGGCAAGGTGCCAATGGATTGGTTGGTGTGATAATTGATTGGTGTGATGATTGGTTGGTTGGTGTGATAATTGATTGGTGTGATAATTGGTTGGTGTGATAATTGATTGGTGTGAGATGACAAACACTAGCAAGGGCAATAACTGTGAAAATACAGCGCAATAATAATTTATGCTTAATTCCCTTTATTTAAAAGACATATTTCCCCTCTGCCGTGCGTCCACCTTGACGAGGTAGAGGGGCTTGAGCGTTCCAATGACCCCAAGAGCTATGCCGACGGTAGCACAGCTACTGGTAGGGTCACCCATGTCGGACAGGTTAAGGGAGAGGGACCAGACGAAGTGACGCACAAACCTGCTGCCTTGTAGGTAGACTGGGGACAGTTAAAGGCTAGGGAAAGCTTCCCGAAAAATGCTTGTCGAAATCGGATGTACTGAGCCACAGGCTTGACAAAGAAGTGCAACGTAACTTTATCATTTCATGATGCCCAGATGAAAATTAATCGTTATGGTGCTAATCCCGTGAAGTCCCATCAGGCGGTGATAGTGCCGGGCCCCCAGCCTCGAGGGGGTCCACCAATGACTACTGGTGGTCACCTTCCCCTGTGCTGTGGAGTCAAGGCACAGAGGAGTAGGTTAAGAGCTATTGACCAAACACCCCGGACTCTCAACATACTACAATGGAATGCCGAAGGAGTTTATAACAAGAAAGCCTCCCTAACACAGCGTCTTCATAAAGATAGAATAGATGTGGCATGCATTCAAGAGACACACCTCAACGCCAATCGCACATTTTCAGTCGAGGGATATCAGGCCACACGTTTTGACCGCGAAGGACACAAAGGAGGAGTTGTAATACTTACACGAAATACAATACCTTGCAGCGAAGTATCTGTGATCTCTGACAACCAAACGGAAATTATAGGTGTTGATATAATGATAAAGGACATGAAAATAAGAATTTACAATCTGTATAGCCCGGCAGATAAGGATCTTACACTCTCAAACATGGAAATAACTGACACAAATTGCATTGTTGTCGGAGACTTTAATAGCCGCTCAGAAAGATGGGGATACCCAGATACTGACAAAAGAGGAGATGAAGTGGAGGACTGGGAAATAGACTCAAATCTCCATCTACTCAACAAAGCGGATGACACACCAAGCTTCTACTCCAGAAGATGGATTACCACTTCTACTCCAGACTTAGCTTTCTGCACAGGAGACATCCTCCACAAAATCGATCGCCATGTGCTTGACCAATTAGCAGGTAGTGACCACAGACCAATCAAGCTTGTAATAAATATGGAGTATGTTCCACAGGAGCAAAAGCCTTTGCCTCGCTGGAATTACAAACGAGCAGATTGGGACAGATTTTCCATACTAACAGACAAATATTGTGAAAACATAAATACACGATATGGCAACATGAAGCAAATGGTGGAAAGTCTAAACAGAGCAATAATACAGGCGGCCACTGAGTCTATTCCAAGAGGAGCGAGGAAAAATTACAAACCATACTGGACTGAGGAACTACAAATTTTGGAGGACAAAGTTGAAGATGCTAGGAAGACCGCAGAGAGAGAACAAACAACTGAAGCGAACATCTCTCTCAAAGCCATCTCAGCAAAATATAAAAGAACAGTAAATCAAACAACAAGAGATTGTTGGAGGAAAAAAACAGAAAACCTGAATTTTGACAGGGATGGAAACAAACTATGGAAACTAGTGAAAGCCATGAACAATGAAGGACCTAGAAACAAACAAATAACAATTAAACAAGGAAATGCCTTGCTTACAGGAAAAAAGGCTGCAAATGCACTAATGGAACACTATGCCAGTGCAAACCACATTGATATTACAGCCGAACAGAAGAAAGCAATCAAAGATAAACAGATACATCATAGATATACAGAGACAGCAGCAGAATATATGATGGCAAATCTAACAATGGAAGAAATGGAACAGGCAATGAATACCCTAAAAAAGAAGACATCACCAGGAAAGGATGGAATCACAAATGAAATGCTAATAGGACTAGGCACTAAGGCAAAAAAGAAACTACTAGCAGTCCTAAATTACAGCTGGAAGAGGGGAATAGTCCCACAGGCATGGAAGGAAGCTATACTAATACCAGTCCCAAAGAAAGGAAAAGACCTGGAAGAACCAAATGGCTATCGACCTATCAGTCTTCTTAGCTGTGTAGGAAAATTAATGGAACGCATTATCAATGGCAGGCTAACATGGCATCTGGAAGAAAACCAACTCTTAACACCTCACCAAGCAGGATTCAGAAAGTACAGATCCACTGAAGATCAAATAACCTATATAGCTCAGGAAATAGAGGATGCCTTCCAAGAGAAAAAGCACACACTAGCGGTCTGGATAGATTTAGAAAAAGCATTTGATAAAGTATGGAAGGAAGGACTGAAAGTAAAACTGCAAAAAATGCATGTTTGTGGGAAAATGTACAATTGGATCAGCCACTACCTTGAGAACAGAACTGCCAGGACAAAAGTACAAGGACAAACCAGCAAAATGATGCTGTTGGAGCAAGGTGTCCCCCAAGGAGGAGTTCTTTCACCAACATTATTCCTAGCATATATAAATGACATCACAGACAATTTTCCAGCCAGAGTACACACATCATCCTTTGCAGATGACCTAGCCATATGGACATCTGAAGAATATATTAGTACAGCTAACAGCAGAATACAGCAAGCCCTATTAGCGCTAGAGGACTGGTCAAAATCATGGCTAGTGAAGATAAGTGAGGAGAAAACAACATGCACAGTGTTCTCCCTCTCAACTAAAACTCAGCAACCTAAGCTGGTATTGAATGGAAAAATATTGCGCCATGAAGAAAATCCAAACTATCTAGGAGTCACCTTTGATCGTCGCCTGACATGGAAGACACAGGTTGAGAAAAATCGAACAAGAGCAAGGCAAAGAATGACAATCATGAAAAAGCTTGCTGGTACAACGTGGGGAGCAGATGAGAAAGTTCTCAAGAAGTTATATAAAAGACATATTTGTAATGGTACCAAGACATAAGTTTTGTTTTTAGACGGATCTGTTCTCATAACTTCATTAATGGTATTAGACTGAGCATTTCCAGTAATTTGAGCAATGGCGTAATGCTATAATGTAAGACAGAGCTTTTCTGATGAAGTGATCAATGATACAATGTGAGGCTGTCATACAAGTGGAATACACTGTAACCCTCACCTCACCTCTCGGACGTGGCAATGTAACATAGCCTTCCAGTCCCTCTCTTGATGTGGCCCACCCACATGGAACCTTGTCTTCCAGTCCATCTCTTGATGTGGTCCACCCACATGTAACATTACCTTCCAGTCCCTCTCTTGATGTGGTCCACCCACATGTAACATTACCTTCCAGTCCATCTCTTGATGTGGTCCACCCACATGTAACATTGCCTTCCAGTCCCTCTCTTGATATGGTCCACCCACATGTAACATTACCTTCCAGTCCCTCTCTTGATGTGGTCCACCCACATGTCACATTGCCTTCCAGTCCCTCTCTTGATGTGGTCCACCCACATGTAACATTACCTTCCAGTCCCTCTCTTGATGTGGTCCACCCACATGTAACATTGCCTTCCAGTCCCGCTCTTGATATGATCCACCCACATGTAACATTGCCTTCCAGTCCCTCTCTTGGTGTGGTCCACCCACATGTAACATTGCCTTCCATTCTCTCTCTTGATATGGTACACCCACATATAAAATTGACATCCAGTCCCTCTCTTGATGTGGTCTACCCACATGTAACATTGCCTTCCAGTCCCGCTCTTGATATGGTCCACCCACATGTAACATTGCCTTCCAGTCCCGCTCTTGTTATGGTCCACCCACATGTAACATTGCCTTCCAGTCCCGCTCTTGATATGGTCCACCCACATGTAACATTGCCTTCCATTCTCTCTCTTGATATGGTACACCCACATATAAAATTGACATCCAGTCCCTCTCTTGATGTGGTCTACCCACATGTAACATTGCCTTCCAGTCCCGCTCTTGATATGGTCCACCCACATGTAACATTGTCTTACGGTCCATCTCTTGATGTTGCCCACCCACATGTAACATTGCCTTCCATTCTCTCTCTTGGTGTGGTCCACCCACACGTAATGTCTTCCAGTCCATCTCTTGATGTGGTCCACCCACATGTAACATTACTTTCCATTCTCTCTCTTGATATGGTACACCCACATATAAAATTGGCATCCAGTCCCACTCTTGATGTGGTCCACCCACATGTAACATTGCCTTCCAGTCCCTCTCTTGATATGGTCCACCCACATATAATGTTTTCCAGTCCATCTCTTGATGTTGTTCACCCTCATACAACATTGTCTTCCAGTCCATCTCTTGATGTTGTCCACCCACAGGCAACGTTGCCTTCCAATCCATCTCTTGATGTTGTCCACCCACAGGCAACGTTGCCTTCCAATCCATCTCTTGATGTTGTCCACCCACAGGCAACGTTGCCTTCCAATCCATCTCTTGATGTTGTCCACCCATATAAATCCTGTTCCCTGCTAACACACCGTCCCTCGTGTTCCCGTCACTTACATCAGATAACTAGGGTTGGTGTCTGGTTATGGTGGAACTGCCTTTATTGTGTCAGGCTGATCTGATCCCGTAATAATGTCTTCAATCCAAGGTTTTGTGATACGTCCTTGTTTTTTTTCCATTTGCTCTCAGCATATTCTTTGTATCCACAGACACACACACTCTCTCACACGCTCGCTCTCTCCCTATCTCTCTATTTCCCTCTCTCTCACTCACTCACTCACTCACTCACTCACTCACTCATTCACTCACTCACTCACTCACTCAGTCACTCACTCACCCACTCACTCACTCACTCACTCACTCACCCACACATTCACTCACCCACTCACACTCACACCCACCCACCCACCCACCCACTCACTCACTCACTCACTCACCTACTCACCTACTCACCCACCCACCTACTCACTCCCACACAGACACACACGCACACACAAACACACATATATGTATATCCCCTTTCGAAAACATACATTTCACTCTCATTGTCACATTATTTATTCATTGTCTGTGTTCAGACAAAGAGGAAAAAAAAAAGGTAAAAGAATAAACGTTGCTCCCTCTTAACTGGTATTATATATTTACATCTTTCTGTTAAAAATGCTAACACATATTTTTAAAAAACAATATCACAGCCTGGAATTCTGAGATAAGTAGCACCTTTTTTGTTCATTTTCTGATCATTGTTCTCACTGTGTTGTTCATCATTGTATTCTTCTCATTCGTTTTCTAGGCCCTCATATAGTCACAGTAATGTCTTCCCCGCGTTTATGTGTTGAGTTTTGTGTATTTGTTTAATGATGAAGGTTAGTGGCCGCAACGTCCTAAGTTTTTCGTAAATGTGTTCTGCAAAGTTGCATTTTGAGAGAGGCAAAGTCGCAAAGACAACTTATCACAAACATCATAAAGAGGCAATCATAAATTTCTGGTCACATTATGAAAAGACAAAAACTGGAACATGCTGTGACAAAGGAAAGGTGTGTGGAAAGATAGATAGTGGAAGACAGCGAGAGAACATTCTTGACAGTCTGGCGTCATGGCAATGAAGGGAGTGAACACATGAATTGACCCATGCCTTCGGGAATCGCAATTTGTGGAGCATTATCGCCCACGCCAGCCGACAAGGCACGCGATGATGAAAGCTGCCCTACTTCATGCTATTTTATAATGTGACACACAAACAGGATCCTGATTCAGGTCAAGGAAACTCACTGAAGTACGGACGCCCTCAAACGTTTACAGGCAGCGAGAAGCCGAGAAGGCTGGTACACGGACGCCTGGTACGAGTGCACTGGCTGGGTGCATGATCTGCTTCAGTGGTAACCCCACCGAATTACACTGGTGTGGGGGTACATCTCGGCCCCAGCATTGCTGTATCTGGAACATCGGACTGTTCCCGGCCATCGTATGTTGTTTAACTTTACAGCTTCTTGTGATAGAAAGGGTTAAAGTAACAAGAGCGTGAAATAGAAAGAAATTAAAGCAATAACATCTGGGTTTGGAAAGAATTACACATTTTATAACAAACAAACAAACAAACAAACAAACTTTATTTTCAAAGAATTAAGAATTGGGCATGCAGGCTCGTCTAACATTCTGCCCTTCTATCACTCTCTTTCATACATTATATCATTCACACATCATTCAAGGCCAACTGTAAACAGCAACAATATAAAAGATACGCATTACAAAGGCATGTGGAAAATGAAAAATCAATACTACACGACTCAGTAATAGTAATGACTGGCGTGGCACTTGTTATTAGCTATGTGGAATATACTGGCCTACCAAAAGGGGACTGGCTGTTATATTAGGGTTTTATTATTATCATTATTTCCGGATTATTGACATCTCGTCCTTGACTTGAGGGCCAGTTAGACTAAAATGTTGACTTCTCGTCCTGGACTTGGGGATGTAATATACAGGTACTTCAGAAGTGGGAACGAGTCCTTCTGATGGCGGGGAGGGGGGGGGGCACTGGTAATAAGGAAAGCCAAAAAACAAAGTTAGTTACATAACGTCGCAGCAAACCCCAACATTTGTTGGCTGTTTGTGATTTCTTGGCAGGTTTACGTTCAGTAGATTCCCATTGCTTTCTGAACAACCGACGCTTCATACCATTGTATAAAAACCAGCGCAAGGCAGATGTGTAGTGAACACGTATGCAGGATTACGAATTAAGTTAGCCCGGGAAAGCAAACCCGTAATAACACCCGCAGAAGTCGGATGTGCCGGTCGAAAGGTAGCAAATAAAGCGGCACAACGCAAAAACGCCTGAGTGAAATTTTCTTCTTGCCCTGAACAGCTCTGACTCACTAGTCTTCCGAATGTCCTTCGCGTCCGGAACAGCTCTGAGTAGATAGTTTTCCGATTTTCCCTGGTGCTCGGAACAGCTCTGACTATCTAGTCTTCCGAATGTCCTTCATGTCCGGAACAGCTCTAACTTTCTTGTTTTCCGCGCACAGCGACTAGCACATGTCCGAATCGAAAGCTCGCTGAGTGGATACCGTCTGCAGTCCGACCGTTCCTGGTTTGTGCGGGGAGCGGCTCGTAGCGAACGAAAGGCCCAATACATTGAAGTGAGGAATTAAAGCAGACACGAGCAGGACGTGGCGATTGCCTAGGTGAGCCCAGCACCAGAGCGCTATGTGTCGGCTCTGCAACTATGGAAGCCTCCCTGGATGGCGGATAATGCCATGGACTGTCCCTGCCTTCCCCTGAGGGCTGATCGTGAAGTATTCGACCGTTCTAACTTGACCAGCTGAGATGTGGATAGCACCACAAAAGTGAGAGTCTCCCAGGAATGTTAACTTGGTCAAAAACGCACGAAAAAGTCGGATGTGTTGGCCTAAGGGTCTAGGCCCAAGGGTGCATAACAATACACCGCAATTACATTTGAAAAAACACTCCGGATGAACGCAGAAGAAGAAGAAGAAGAAGAAGAAGAAGAAGAAGAAGAAGAAGAAGAAGAAGAATAATAATTAAGTTAGTAACACCTTCATCACTGTGCCGGAAAAAGGCAAGCTAACATTGAAGCAAAATCTGTCTTGCCCACTGACTAGTCAGGACCACTTTGTTTTTTGTTCTGTTCTTCGATGAGATTCTGTCCGTTCCTTCAGAGACCACATTTCTCCGGCCTCCAAATGTCTCTCGGCTTGTCTGCTTATTGTCTAGGAGGTCGTACACGGATATTGTTGTCAACCTCTGTCCCTGACTCTGAGCGTAATGTGTATATGGTCAAGTGGACATAAATAAACCAACCGCCTTTATTTCCCAAGACATTTACTGGTACCTATTGCAGGCTGTGGGAGTCTACGCCAACTAAGATAAAATCCGACTCTATGAGGATTCGAACACATGATCACCAGGCAGGCAGGTAAGCGTGATCTGTATATTTCTTCTTTTCTTCTGCCTTCATCCCCCCATGGAGCATAGAGTGTCAACCACACCGAGCCGTTTTATCTTGGCAATCTCCAGTTGCTTCATCCATTCTTCCCAAAATAATTTATCTCTACCTGTAATTCTCACCTCCAAGTGATTTTAGGTACACATAAAAAAAATCCCACAGCAGGTGGAAATTGCAAACAGTAGGCCGTAAGGCCGACATTTTGGCAAAATTGTTAGGAAAGACCCCCCCCCCCCCCCCCCCCCTGTAGATAGAGGCTGTTCTCGACATATCTTTAAGGGTGTTAATAACATCGGCACGATCCATGGGCTGGCCATCTACAGGGGGTGCAGAGCCAGCCAATTTATCAGCTCGTTCATTTCCCTCGACTCCCGCATGTCCCGGGACGAAGATGAAGGTGACTTTGCGGACAACGGACTTCCGCAGCGACTCAGTCCACTGTCTACGTACAGATCCAGCTTCGACCTTCTGAATCATGCTCATTGAATCACTTAGTACACACACGTTGGTATAATGCTGTGATTCCAGCCATATGAAAGCCTGTGTAACTGCCATCACCTCCATCGTCATGCTGCTCGTGGTCATAGAGTGGGCACCACTGGATTCTTGAACGGTTCGGCCCGCTGAACGGGCTGTAAATGCCCACGCACTTCTCTGCTGCTTTACAACAGATCCATCTGTATAGATGAGCACTTCGGGGCTATCTGAGTGATCATAAATGAGCGCGTTAACCTCTGCATTGACAGCGGCAGGGTTCTGCTCTCTGCACCGTCTGTCGAGTGTGATAATGCAGGAGAAGGTACACTTAAAAGCTGGAGGCACCGGCACCCATTCCTTGCCGGGGTTGATACTGGTAAGACTGCAGACCTGTCCGACGACATCTTCCGCCCGACCCATCCATGATTTGCCCCTCTTTAGCCTGTCACCCTTTTCTCTGAATACAGCGTCATGCAGAGGGTGCTGCTCATCTGCACTTATTTTTAAGTATGCACGAGCTCTCCAGATCTTGATCCTGTGTTCCATTGTCGGGAAGTCAAGGAGGTATCTCATTTCTACACAGATGGTGTCTCTCGTGCAGCCCAAAATGATGCGCATGGCTTCGTTTTGTACCTTTTCAAGTCTTCCAATCTGTGTAGAGCTGACAGTGAGGATGGCCAGGGCATACTCGATGCGTGAAAGCACAAGTCCTTGGAACAGAAGTAATAGCAGTCTTTGCTCGATATTGGCAGTCGCCATGACTCTCATTGCTGCCAAACCTTTTCGAGCCTTCGTTATGACATAATCGACATGATCTCTGAAGGACAGACTACGATCAAGCCTCACGCCAAGATATGTCATTGACTGGGTTCTACTCAGAATGCTCCCATCCATTCTTACTGCCGGCAGGTATGTTTTCACAATATGGTTGTTTAGTGAGAACCATGTAACCGTTGCTTTTGCAGGGTTGACAAGGGCATCGGCATCAGCACACCATGAGGAAATTCGATCTAGTTCGCCCTGCATATAGTTGGCAACCGCCTGTCTATCTCGACCCTGTCGATACACGAGGATGTCGTCAACGAATGATAGAGTCCTACCCCTCCCATCCAACTGTTGTTCAGTGATCGGCACCGTATACACGTTGAATAGTACTGGTGACAGTGGTGAACCCTGCGGCAAACCTGGACATATCGTTATCGGCTCAGAAGACCAACTCCCGCATCTTAGCACCACCTTCCTTTGGAGTAGAACTGCAGCTATCCATCGTACAAGGTGAGGGTGCACTTTCAGTCTGAGGAGGGTTTGCATCAAGTGCTCGAAAGATACTCTGTTATATGCGTCCTCTAAGTCTATGGCGGCCGCACATGTCTCTTCTCTGACCTGAAATCCTTCGTAAACATCTTGAGCAAAGACCGCCGCATTCAGCCATGACTCTTTGTTGCGTCTGTATCCTCCAAGTGTGGGCGGGAAGCAGCCGAGCTGTTCCAAGTCCCAAGCAAGTCTGTGTGCTACAATTTTCTCCAGTAGCTTGCCAACAGTATTCTGCATCGTAATGATTCTGTAGCCGCTTATCTTGGAGTGGTCTTTGTTCGGTTTTGGCAGCGGCAGCAAGTAGCTGTGTAGCCATTCTTCTTTGACCTGACCCCTCTGGATACTGGTGTTGAATTCTCTGGCCAGTTCTTCCATGTCATCATCTAATATCACTATTAGGTCACCATATCGGATGCCGTCTGGGCCTGGGGCGGTGTTAGGTGATTTCTTGAGCATCGCACGCAATATCTCAACTGTGATTGTCCATTCTTCGTCTGTCCCGACCCCCTCGCACAACTGAGAGAGTGTTGTTGTGGTCCTCTGTCTGGCGGGCTCGTCTTTCTGGTCAGTCTGTTCTATGTAGCGTGCAAGAAGGGCCTTACCTTTATCCGCATCCGACTTTTTCCATGCGAGGTCTGTGCCTTGAAAGTCTGGAATACCCCTACGTTGTGCAGCACCGTTCATGCTCTTGTGGAGGCGCCAGAATGTCGTAAGAGATTGCTCGGAGCACACCTTCCTGCAGAACTCGTCCCATTTGTCGGCCTTGGCCTGTTTGGCGCAGGATTTGAATAAAGTCGTCGTCCTAACGACCTCAGTCTTCAGGTTCGCCAACTCAACCTGTGGCATGTTAGCCTTTCTGGCCTTTTGCCAGTCTTTGACAGCCTGCCTCTTTCCCAGCCACACCTTCTCGACCTCTCCATTCCACCACGGTGGCTGCAGCCATCTTTCTTGTCTCCTGCGGGAGGAAGTTAATTTCCTTCTTCTGATCTTGCTTATGGCGTCTTGACCAGTGGTGTCGTACGGGAAGGCATTGGTCTTGTTTCTTTGACTCATGGCTCGTCTTTCTTGATCAGGATGACACAAGGGCAGTGGTCACTATCGTGGTATCCCAGTGTGCTCCACCGGCACCTTGGTGCGATGGTGGGCGACACCAAAGCCAAGTCAATGACGCTGTCAGAGTCACCTGGTCGAGTGGCTATTCTAGTGACCTTCCCATCATTCAGACAGATTAGGGCAGCAGATGCCAGGGCGTCCTCCAAATCTTCTCCCTGTCTATTGGTGATGCAATTCCCCCATTGACTGCCTCTGGCATTGAAGTCCCCGCAGTAGATGATATGCCTTTCATCCATATATCTGCCATTGTCGCACGTCGACCTTCCCATTTCGCGCATAGACGTTAACGATTGCAAGCTGCACTGGTGTCATTATTCTTAATGCCTGCACTTGCAGGGCATCGCTGTTCCAGGCGGACATATCGATCTCAGACACTAGTATGTTGTCGCGGACCAGAATGGCCTGTCCGAGGTGCCGCCTGTTAAAGAAACCCTGAAATCCCGCCACATTGACTGTTCCGTCGGTGAGCTGTGTTTCTTGCAAGACTACAATATCGTTTCCGTAGAGTAGTTTTTCAAGAATGGGTCGGCGTTGACTAAATGATGCACAGTTCCAGTACAGTACTCGAACATTTCCGATACCCAATCTGTCACATTTTAAGCGCCTTCTGCGCGCGCCCGCCCTCTTACCACGTTGTGTCCTAGCTGGTCGTCTGGTCGTCATGTTAGGCTTAACTATCGCCACCGGGCGCCGATGATACGCCGAAAGAAGGCCGGACGCGCGTGCACGAACTCCGTTGCACGGTCCGAACTCCATTACACCACGAAAAAAACACTTAATCCATACACATTTCGGAAAAAACACGTTCCATTTTACGGGACGAAAAAATGTCCCGCCATCTTGCTTCAAGGGAACTCACTTCTAACCAGCTTCTATAACACTGGGAATGAAACAAAAGGGTTGGCGAGAGAAATAAAAAAGGGGAAGTGAAACATTTTTTGTTGTTGCATATCCCTTACAGGACGTTGCAGTCAACATCCGCATTTTTCAGCCGCTGTTGATGTACTAGGCAAGATTACGCTCAGTAGTGTACCGTTGCTTTCTGAGCGACCGGCTTACCTCGTAATTTACCAACGCGACGAGAACGTGTAGTCCGGTGCCTGGCAATCGATTCTCGCACAGGTTACGTTACTCACGAGAATATACGGGATTACGGAGAAAGACGTTTACCTCTAGGCCAGAACACTTATAAAAAGCATACGGGGGTGGGGGGGGGGGATAAGGTTAAGGCATGCGAGCAAGGGCCGGCCAACGATACAAGTGGGAAGATACATCAGAGATGGACGAACAGCGGTCTGGCAGAATGTACAATCAATGCGAGAGAAGGTGTTGTAGATTCACTGCAGCCAACATTAATTGTGGAGACGGCATCTGGTTGATTAAACTCGCTGAGATTGACTCCCCACGAAAGAAGAACGATATCAGCTATGGGAGACTGAGAGCCTGAGAATGTGCCCCGAGTGTCAATAGTGTCATAAGGTCTCTAGTGTTAAACACACAATGAGATAATCAACGTAAGCGAGAAGCAGAACCCGTACGCTCTAAGAGAACACAATCACAACTGACAAAATGAACGTTGCGGCTAAAACCTTCATCAGCACACATCATCACACATACGCCGATACAGCTACATGAAACAAATCTACAAGTGGTAAACAAACTAAGACCTCTAAAGTACTGAGACGAAAACAAAGAGCACATAGACACACGCGGACATTTATATCAAAGACGTTATCAACGAACCATAAAAAGATCAAATAAAAATAGTATTGAACAATAATCAGTAGATATGGATGTGGCAATATCTTATTTATCAGATACGAGTCTTCAGTGTATCTTAGTTGTGTCAATACATTATCACAAGCTTCCCTCCTCGTTGCACAATTGTTTCCATCCGGTTTGCAAAGGGTGACATCAAAACAGTGGGAACACATGCTGTTGGAGGTTCACTACAACCGGCCTTGAATGCGGAAATGACGCTCCATTTATTACATCAAAATACACACTCTTGCGAACTAAAACCTATTTATTTCATAAGAAAACACGATTAACACTCACACCGTCTGACGATTCATATAATTTTAATAGTGTCTTTTTGTTTGTGTTTGTGTTTGCCGATGAAGGCTTTCTAGCCACAACGTCCAGTCATCCACTTGAAATTGTGTTTGTGGAAAACTGACCATTTTGTGTTCATTGATTTATTCATTGTGTTTTCAAATCTTGACTGCAGCTCATGGCAATAAGTTGTTGTGGACACATTTGATTAAGTACTTTATGCTTGTTACATTACGTAATATTTTTTTTTTTTTCGCATATCCTTTCAGTACATCGCTGTCAACACCAGCATCTTTCAGCTGATTTGTTGATTTCTTGGCAAGATTACGCTCAATAGTTTGCCACTGCTTTCTGAGCGACCGGCTCACATACCCCGTAAGTTACCGACGCGGAGAGAACAGCTACCAATTTTCGCGCAACGTCACGTTACTTATGAAAGTATACGAGATTTCGGAGAAAGTGGTGTAACATCTAGACCAGGGAGACCGGCACATGTTATTTACACATACAAAGTACACACATAAAAACATATGTGTACATATATAAAGTACAGGACCTCTTTACACACCTTAAGGCGTGTTGACATACATTTCTCTGAATCGAGATTCGAATGCAGGGCAACTAGACCAGCAGGCATGTGGGATGACAACTGCGCCGCTGCAATAAACACATGAACCAACCATGTTTATACTCCCTGGCGCGTAGTGGGGAAATGGTGCTAGCCCCATATTTGTATAGACCAATCAGAACTCGATAGATAATGTATAGACCAATCAAAACTCGATACATAATGTAAAGACCAATCAGAACTCCATAGATAATGTATACACCGATAAAACTCGATAGATAATGTAGTCAGTGCCGTGCCGGCCGCCTTTACTCCCCAAGAGATTTCCTGGCATCCATTTCTGCTGGGTCGTCCAGTGAGCTTAAGTGAAGTTTACAACAATCTGCCTCAATGAAGATTCGAACACATGAGCACGGGGTGACGGGCGAGCCTACTAGCCACTGCGCTACCCGTTCCGGCATGTACATGTATACTTGTTTACAAACATACCTGCCTGCACACAGACTAGAATACAGTCTTTGTACCCACAAATAAACACACACGCATGCTCACTTTCATGGACACACTGCCTTGAAATGTTGAAGAAATAATAAACGGCAACTTACATGTATAGCAAAAGTAAACACACAGCTAGGCCAAGCAACGAACACACGGGCCAGCTTTCCAAATGGTGAAAACACAACAACTCCATTGCGAAACAATTCTTGAGTCGAGAATGTCGAACCTTATTGTGGGTAGAACAACTGGAACAGAATGTGTGGGACGCGGACAACGCGCTGTGTCACTTCATGCAGTCAATGGCGTGTTTGTGAAGTGTTCTCATTGCGTGCTCGTATTTGTAAGCTCGATAAACGCACCGCCGTGACTTGGCAGCTATGAGCGACAAAAGTTCTAGGTAAGATTTCCTGTCGTAACGTAAAAATTCCGAGATAGGTTTTATAACTTAGTCTAGACCAGTGGTTCTCAACCCTGTTTGTACCATGAACTCCTTCATCATATGTTCAGAATGTCACCCCCCCCCCCTTTCATATTTCCTCCCTATAACCCCCCCCCCTCCCCCACCCCTACACAGTATAACGTAAAAGTGGAAGCTAAATTTTTAATAACAGATACTAGAACAAGTCTAGACGTCTACATAAAACGTGATTTGCGGGTCTACTTACGTTATAAAACGAATTTCGGAAGGGCGAGATGTACAGAACTGTAAAGTATGGAGGTAAAAACAATTTTTTTTTTTTTTTTTTTTTGGAGGTAAAAACAATACCAAGTAATAAATTTTGGTATTAACGCGATCTTGAAATAATATTAACCCCCCCCCCCCCAAATCACCCCCACGCCCCTGAAACCCTAAAATTCTCCCCTGGGGTGGCGGGTGGGGGGGGGGCATACCCCACCGGTTGTGAACCAGTGGTCTAGACAGATTGTGAGTGGTTATGAAACTATACGCCCCAGTTGTTCCTCTCCTTTTGTTCTACCGCTTTTGTCGGGAAGCGTCGCAGAAAGGAGTTAGTTGCATGTCTTTATAGGACGTCGCAGTCAACTACAGCATTTTAGACTTTATGATTTCTGGTCAAGTATACGTTCAGTAGTTTGTCATTACTTTCTGAACGACCGGCACACATACCATTATAAGAAAACCAGCGCAAGGCGGCCTGCTGCCAAATCGTCCACAACTGTGTTTTGACCGCGGTATGCGGGATTAAGAATTGCGTTAGCAACTCCTTTCACCACAGCACCGGCAAATGTAATATTCCGTGTTTGGCTTGTCTTGTTGCTCGTGCAGACTTCATATTTGATTTCTTGAATGTCCCTGTTACTCCATTGAACCATGTTTTTCTGGGCCGTCCTCTCGCCTGTTAACCCGAGGTTCTCGCGTAGAACGCCCTAGCGGCTGGTTGCTCTGGTTCCATTCTATCTATATGTCTCCACCATTTCACTGATTTAGTGACATGGGATGATTAATCGTCTTAAGTGACTTTCGTATCTGCCATGGGCTTATAAATAGGGTGTATTATTAATGACTGTGGGGTTTTGAAAATATTGCCGTTCCAAGTTTTGTATTCAGCCCCTGTGAACTCATACAACATAAAAGGTAAATATAAAACTTGGAACGACAATATTTTCAAAAACTCCACAGACATTAAAAATACACCCTGTATAATAGTCTTCCCTCTGCAATACCTTTTTATTTTATATATAAACAACATTTCTGCTACTATATTAACAACTTTCAAGTGTGAGACATTTCTGCATCCTATTTTCCGCCATCCAGTTTTGTGTGGTCCAAACCTTCTTTTCTGTTTGGTACTGAATCTGTTAATTGTTGTTGTTCTTTAAGTCAATAATAGGTGTTATAATTTTTGTTGTTCTATAAGTCAATAATAGGTGTTATAATTTTTGTTGTTCTATAAGTCAATAATAGGTGTTATAATTTTTGTTGTTCTATAAGTCAATAATATGTGTTATAATTTTTGTTGTTCTATAAGTCAATAATAGGTGTTATAATTTTTGTTGTTCTATAAGTCAATAATAGGTGTTATAATTTTTGTTGTTCTATAAGTCAATAATAGGTGTTTTAATTTTTGTTGTTCTATAAGTCAATAACATGTTTTATCCCTAAACTCGTTCTTAGTTTCTCATTTGCCTCTCTGTCTCTTTTTGTTTTTTCAGGTGCGTTTCTTATGCATCTCATCTCATTTGGTGTGATTTTACGTCTCTGTGTTTCTAGGACTGTTCATATTAGGCGTCACTACCGCAATGAAAATAATGCTGGTACAAGAAGACTGTTTTACTACTTCTGTGTAAGACAGCTGCTACAGTTAAATAGTAGCAATGCATGCCAGAAATAATCCAATGCACTGATGTGTTTGAGGCGAAAACAAAGACACAAGCAAATACAGCGATCGCTTCGAGCACAGTTTTCGTCAACAAATGTTTAACAAAGAAGCTGGAATATCAGTCACAGATAAGCAATTCACACTTGTCAACGAATAACACGAACACAGGCCTGGCTGAAACATGTGTATTATTTATTTGTGAATGTGATACTTCAATTATTAGCTTAGTTTTCTTGTTTCCTTTTCGTTCTTTGATAATGACTTTGGCCGAAGATGGTATTTGTATGTATCTTTCCTTTCGCCCAAGGGGTTCAAGCAATAGGCTCGACCTCCAAACAATGTATTCCTTAAAGAATTTCAATACAGAAGTCTCAAACAAGAGGTCACACAGTTTGTTGCATGGTATATTCGCTGCACTTGGAAGCAACAGAGATGTGGTTCCTGGGACTAATATTGCGAATTTCCAGGACTGCCAGAGTAACTAACAACGATTGCCCGAAAGAGGCTAATGAACTAGACAGTATATGCAACAATAAGAAAGAGACAAACAACTTTCTTTGGACTGAGACGGTGGCACGGAGGAATATCATCAGCAAATTGTATCTATAACACCAAAGACCGAGATCTGTGAAGAGGCAACGAACGAACGAACGAATGAACGAACTTTACTTTCAAAGGGTAAAGAATTGGGCACGCAGGCCCGTCTGACAATCTGCCCTTCTTCTCTATTTCCTCTCATACATTATTTCATTCAACATCACTTATGAAGCTAATCTTAGACAACAAAAGAACAATAAGCATTAAAACGCATGAAAGATAATCAATAATACATGACTCACTGAGGCAATTTTTAACATGGGCATTATAAATACCCAAGGAAGGTAATGTTTATTGGCTAGTTGTCGTTTGAGATAATTTTGCATTATTATTGTTTCTTTTTTTTTTTAAATGGGGGAATGCAGTCTGTACTGAGGTAGTGTTCAAACAGGTTGTAACTGTATGTATAATGATTGGTGGTGTCTTTAATTTCTTGTGGAATATTGTTCCACAGCTGAGCGGCAGAGTATGCTTTTTTAAATGTTGCATATCCCTTACAGGACGTTGCTGTCAACACCAGCATTTTTCAGCTGCTGTTGATGTGCTAGGCAAAATTTACGTTCAGTAGTTTGCCATTGCTTTCTGAACGACCGGCTCAGATATCCCAATGAGTTATAAGCGCGGCTCGAACCGCTGCCGATTCTCGCAACTACTGTCCTCCCCCCCCCCCCCCCCCGACCCCTGGATATACGGGATTACGAACAATGTCGTTAACCTCTTGGCCTCGGAGACCGGTAGAGTATGCTGGGCTTGTTTCATATAAGTAAATTTAGTTGTTCGCTATGTTATATTGGAACAATGGCCAAAGGTAGCTTGAGGCATTTTGAAATAGGATTTTGTGAATTAGTTTAGCCTTATTAAAAAGTAGGCGTTTGTGGAGTGGCAGTAACTGAAGACGATCATGTAGGTTAGGATTGTCGACAATTGTAGACGGAAAGCCTAAGCCAGCTGGCAGAACACTTGATGATGATGGTGATATTGGCTGCATCTCGTCAGGTACATAGTGCAGCGTTATATGTCACATGAAGTTAACATATGAACTATATTTAGGGGGAAAGTATATAACAAACATAATCACTGATACTCTGCGAATAGGAAGCTTGGGGATAACAAGTGCTTCAGATTCGAAGAGAACCGACTTCATCACACCGGGTTCTGTCCTATAAGGTTGTTTCTTCTTCGTGCAGACTTGCCTGCCGAAACCATCATCCATAGCAGGAAAGAACATCTTAGCTCCCTCGACGATTCTCTCTTCTCTTCTCTTCTCTTCTCTTCTCTTCTCTTCTCTTCTCTTCTCTTCTCTTCTCTTCTCTTCTCTTCTCTTCTCTTCTCTTCTCTTCTCTTCTCTTCTCTTCTCTCTTCTCTCTCTCTCTCTCCCTCTCTCTCTCTCTCTCTCTCTCTCTCTCTCTCTCTCTCACTCTCTCTCTCTCTCTCTCTACCCTCCTCCTCTCCTCCCTCCTCCTGTCCATGGCCTCTGAAAAATTTGCACTCTTGAACCGAAAGAAGAAATCCGGAAACGAACCCACGCCTTTCGTAACGCGAGGTAGGCAGCTTGATCACTTCACTGAACTTTCTAGTTATAATTTATGTTCAGTTTTTCGGTACCAGTCTATAGTGGTCACCCCTTCTCTAGATATCAGTGCTAAGTATGAGAAATGACATTGTTATCTCAACCTTGACGAAGGAAAACCCCAAACCTCTACCCATAAGGGGAAGAGAACAGACAACGTGTACAATGAATGTGCTAGATGCTGCTCAGTGAAGGATCTGCCGGTGAAGTGGATAACTTGAGCTGAGCAGGGTACTTGCCTTCCAGCTAGAAACTGTGGAAACAAAGGGAAACCACCGCATTGTCTTCCCCATATAATATGTTTAAGAGCAGATTTCGCATTTGAAGCGAAGAAAAGACATGCTTTCAGATTTCATACCAGTCTTAGGGCCTGAACACCCAGCCATGACATGTGCTAGAAGAGATAGGTGCCTAAGAATATCTCGAAGCAAGAGTTCAAGAATAAGCTTTCCGCGTGTTTATATGTATGTGTAGTGTATTTGTTTGCCGATGAACGTCATATGTTTTCCTTCATTGTGTTCTGTAAAGCTGCATTTCTTCGTATTATTTTGTATTGTTTACATTTCTGCAGCTTTACCGCTGTTCCACTAATTTTATTCATACTTTATTGTTGAGGCGTGAACACTGCGGTTGTCGTGATTACAGTAATTACGGGGACAAAGAAGAATATCCTATCGCTGGCTGGTACAGAAGGAACATGTGATCGATCGCGTGGTTTACAGCATGGTCTCATTGATTTAAACATACCTCGGACATCTCAATCATCATCATCATGTGCCATGCCTGTATGCGTAGGCGATCATGAATCGCCAGCTTACACGATCACTAGAGTCGTGGATCAGCTCTGCGTGCTTGACTCGACCATGCCATGCGACCAAGCTATCCAGATATTTACTTTTCTGCCTTCCCCTTGTTATTGTCCCCTCAATCTTGCCAGTTGTCACTAAGATTTCTAGTTTATTTCTTCTTATAACGTGCAAATAAAAAAAAAAAAAAAAATTGTGACTGTCTACGTCTAATTTCTCCAATCAGTTTGCGGGTTTCATTTGCCTCTTGTAGAACTTGCTCATTGATTTGTCTGTCTGTCGATGGTATTCTTTGCATTTTTCGCAGAAATCACATTTCCACTGCATTAGATGTTTCTAAGCTTGTCTGCTCAACGTCCACGCTTTACACCCATACAAAAGTACAGGTTCTATGTAGCACTTCAACACTCTTTTTCTCGTTGCAATTGACATCTTTTTATTAGTCAATATATTGTACAGTTAGCAAAAGGCTACCTTGGCCATAGCGATTCTGGACATATCAATACCTATTGGTAAATATGACACTTGTTACTGGGGTTCACGAATGAAGCAAAGAACAGTAACACTGCAATCAACTAAGTATGTCGTAGGGGCGGATTAAGGGGGGTTGGCGTGAGACTGGATACCTCAACTCGTAGAATACTTTAGCTACAGAATCCAACCTCTGCTGGCACCTTGACGTCTTGGCAGACGATAGTTTGTTACAAAAAAAAAGGGCATAATAACATCTTCATATCACAACGCCTGGACTGAATTGTGGAGATCATGTGTTGCCATGCAGCATGATTCCTCTCTCGGGCTGCCTAGTTCACTCTAGAGGAAAGGTAACATGAATACGTCTGGAACAAGACAAGCTGCAGAAGCTGCTGGATCACCAAAGCAATGCTGTAACTGTTAGCCTGTTTGAGCTTCGATCCTAGACCAGGTGCCCACCAAGGCTTATGGCTGGTCTGGCCGGCCATGACATCTAGTCGCACCAGGAAAGGCATGCAGCCTCCCAGTTGCGCACCTGCCCCCGAAGCCGATCGCTTCTGGAGATAGAATCCAGTCCATCGTCGTGACAAGCATGCACACTGGCAGGATCCTAATTTTGTAGTTAGTTTTGTTTTTGAACTACTACCCATTTGATATGGGTGCTGGTGTTTGTTCACTGGATCGTTGATCTGAACAGTTTGCCTTGGAAAGGGTTTGTACACTCATGAATTCAACTAACAACAGCGTCCAGCATAACTACGTTTATTCAGTTATCTTGAAGTCTTTAGATAAAGGTTTGCCAGATCGTGTAGCTGAGACACCGGGATGTTCTCTTACAACCAAAGATGTTATGCAAATTAATATTGTCACTTATCATCATTATGTGCCCCCCAGCCGGTCTAGATGTTCGCCTCATCACAGATCTCTGTCCCTGGTGATCCTGATCGACTCTGTGTATGTTATCCCTGCAGGTACCGTCTCTGTTCGTCCAGTATCACTTCTCCTGGTCTGCCTCTACTACTTTTCCAACTGACGTTTCAAATCTTTACGAAGCTTTCCAGTGCCTCTCTTCTCATCACAAAACAAAAGAACGTGGTTTGTCTCTGTCTTATTCTTGTATATAATGTTCTACTGTCCAGTCTTCACGATGTTTTTCAGTGCCTCTGTTCTCATCACATGGCCATAGAATGTGTTTGTCTCTGTCTACTTGTTTTATATAATGTTCTACTTTCCAGTGTATATAATGTTCTACTTTCCAGTCTTTACGATGTTTTCCAGTGCCTCTCTTCTCATCACATGACCAAAGAAAGTTGTTTGTCTCTGTCTTATTGTTCTATATAATTCTACTTTCCAGTCTTCACGATACTTTTCAGTGCCTCTGTTCTCATCACATAGCCATAGAACGTGTTTGTCTCTGTCTACTTGTTTTATATAATGTTCTACTTTCCAGTGTATATAATGTTCTACTTTCCAGTCTTCACGATGTTTTCCAGTGCCTCTCTTCTCATCACATGACCAAAGAAAGTTGTTTGTCTCTGTCTTATTGTTCTATATAATTCTACTTTCCAGTCTTTACGATGTTTTCCAGTGCCTCTCTTCTCATCACATGACCAAAGAAAGTTGTTTGTCTCTGTCTTATTGTTCTATATAATTCTACTGTCCAGTCTTCACGATGTTTTTCAGTGCCTCATCACATGATCAAAGAACGTGGTTTGTCTTGTTCTACTTTCATTTGCCTAGCAGTCGACGTGACAGAAAGAACAATAGCGCTCTAGCTCTTAAACTTCCATTGCACTGATGACCGTGTAGGGTGTTCATCCTCTACAGCAGTGGGTGTTCATCCTCTACAGCGGTCAGTTGGATTTATCCGTTGACTTCTCGTTCAGAAAGCATTCTTCGGGACAGTGAATTATTTCATAAAAAAAACCGGGACTGTCTCGGAAAACCGAGACGTTTGCCAACACAAGGTGCAACCGAACTCGGAAACAGAAAGCAACTTTTCAGACACGCTCTGGTGCCGCTTTATAACTGAGCCAAGTAAACGTGTCAGCTCATTTCAGACCGACCTGGGGTCGGAGATCACGACTAGTTTGATTGACGTATTCATGTGGCATTAAGAACTTGGTTTAACCGTGGTGTACGTTAAGCGTTCAATGTTAGCTTTAACGAGTGTACAATAAACTCAGGGTCACTGCTGCGATTAGACCTGTCATCTACGACCTCTGTGGCTGCTCCTGTGGCGTAGGAGTTTAGGGCGCAATTCGTAATCCCGCATATCATGTTCGAAACACAGCTGCGAGCGATTTGGAAGCAGACCGCTTTGCGTTGGTTTCCATTCAAATGGTATGAGTACCGAGGTTCAGAGAAGCAATGGCAAACTACTGAACTTGCAAAGAAATCACAAACAGCCCAAAATACTTGGGTGTATTGCTACGACCAGTAAAGGATATGTAACTAATTAACTAAGATCTCGGAGGGACCCTCTAATAACCTCTGTTGGAGAGGTTTTTACACATGATCTTGCCATACCATGGGAGAGGAATAACGTGACGTTCTCACTGGAAGAGCAGCGGTAGCGTTAGTGGCCAGACGCTGGCCTGCCTGTCACTGGAGGAGCAGCGGTAGCGTTAGTGGCCAAACGCTGGCCTGTCTGTCACTGGAGGAGCAGCGGTAGCGTTAGTGGCCAGATGCTCGCCTGTCTGTCACTGGAGGAGCAGCGGTAGCGTTAGTGGCCAGACGTTCACCTGTCTGTCACTGGAGGAGCAGCGGTAGCGTTAGTGGCCAGACGCTGGCCTGTCTGTCACTGGAGGAGCAGCGGTAGCGTTAGTGGCCAGACGTTCACCTGTCTGTCACTGGAGGAGCAGCGGTAGCGTTAGTGGCCAGACGCTCGCCTGTCTGTCACTGAAGGAGCAGTGGTAGCTTTAGTGGCCAGACGCTCGCCTGTCTGTCACTGAAGGAGCAGTGGTAGCTTTAGTGGCCAAGCGCTCACCTGTCTGTCACTGGAGGAGCAGCGGTAGCGTTAGTGGCCAGATGCTCGCCTGTCTGTCACTGGAGGAGCAGCGGTAGCGTTAGTGGCCAGACGTTCACCTGTCTGTCACTGGAGGAGCAGCGGTAGCGTTAGTGGCCAGACGCTGGCCTGTCTGTCACTGGAGGAGCAGCGGTAGCGTTAGTGGCCAGACGTTCACCTGTCTGTCACTGGAGGAGCAGCGGTAGCGTTAGTGGCCAGACGCTCGCCTGTCTGTCACTGAAGGAGCAGTGGTAGCTTTAGTGGCCAGACGCTCGCCTGTCTGTCACTGAAGGAGCAGTGGTAGCTTTAGTGGCCAAGCGCTCACCTGTCTGTCACTGGAGGAGCAGCGGTAGCGTTTGTGGCCAGACGCTGGCCTGTCTGTCCGGTAGTCATGAGTTCGAATCCGTATCGGGACAGAGTTGTACAATCGACCTGGGCTTCCGGGTGGACCCAGCTTAAAATAGCTACCAGGACATGTCTCCGGAAGTTAAGGCCTTCGGTGTGGTCCTGAACCACGTCATCCACAGAGTGCTGATTCATCATCATCATCATCATCAAGTGCCCTGCCAGCTGGCGGAGGTGTTCATGGCTCTCCACATATCTCGGTCGTTGGTGTTCTGGATCAACTCTGCTAATAATATTCCTCCATGCCACCGTCTCAATCCATCCCCAGCATCATTTCTCTTGGTCTGCCTCTGCCTCTCTTCCCCTCGATCTTTCCAGTCGTCATGATGTTCTCCAATGCCCCCCTTCTCATCACATGACCAAAAAAAAGCTGATTGTCTCTTTCTTATTGTTGTATATAATATTCTACTTTCATTAGCCTCTTTCAGGCAATCGTCGTTAGTTTCTCTAGCAGTCCAAGGAATTCGCAGAATTACAATACGGGTGTAGCACCGTATGCCTAATGCACATACGGCTTATAAAAGAGCCCTTGCGTATTTACAGTCACTTTATATAACGTCGGAAGGGTTTGGAATGCCTAGAATTTTAAACATGCTTCCGTATCATGATGAGACTTCAACCATCAAGGGAAAACAATCCTAAAGCGAAAAATTTCTTGAAACCAAGTAAAATCACGTTTCGCTTGCTAGTAATATTAAAACCATAAAGGCACGTTTGTACAAGCAATAATTGCGTGCAAATTCGCCCGTCTTTTTCAGGTGCATTATCTAGCAGGCGTGAATAATCATACCACAACAAGCAATGATGTACAGACCAGATGGAAATAGAGGAAGAGGCCGACCACGTAAACGTTGGACGGAGGGAATAGCAGAGTCCATGGGAATATAGATACATGAAGCCCATAAATGGGCACTCTCACGATGTTTATGCTTCACCTCGACACCGCAAGATACAAGAGGA
>OY992877.1:209596248-209616248 GCA_963921405.1 Cepaea hortensis | reverse complement strand
CAAATTCTTCAGAAGTTGCACCATCAAACTTGATTATACCCTTCATGCCTGTGTGGAACGATTCCACAATGGACAGAAGAGTTGGTGGGCAGCCAATCTTCTTTAGTGCCTTGAACAGACCCTCACGACTGACCAAATCAAATGCCTTTGTGAGGTCGATGAAGGCAATAAACAGTGGTTGATTCTGTTCACGGCATTTTTCTTGCATTTGTCGCAATGAGAATATCATATCAGTGGTAGACCGGTTCTGTCGAAAGCCACACTGTGATTCGGGGTAGACTTGATCTCCTAGGACTTGAAGTCTGCGCAGAACAATTCTGGCAAATACTTTTCCAACAATACACAGAAGTGAGATACCCCTATAGTTGTTGCAGTCGCTCCGATCGCCCTTGTTCTTGTACAGTGTTATGATGCTTGAATCTTTGAAATCCTGTGGGACTTGTCCTTCACGCCAGCATAGCTCTATTAGCTGGTGGATCTGTATAGTGAGTGTGTCTTGCCCACTCCTGATAACCTCTATTGGAATCCCATCCTTACCTGGAGCCTTGCCAGATGCAAGTTCATTTATAGCACACTTAACTTCTGTTATGGTGGGAAGTGTGTCCAGGTGGTCAAGAGTTGGTAGAGCCTCTATGGCGTTGAGGGCATTATCCGCTAGTTTGGTCTCACTTGAGTAAAGCTCCAAATAGTGCTCTACCCATCTGTCCATCTGCTGTTTCTTATCAGTGATGACTTCTCCAGTCAAGGTTTTCAATGGTGCACTTCTTTTGATCACTGGACCACATACATACATACATACATACATACATACATACATACATACATACATACATACATACATACATACATACATGCATGCATGCATGCATGCATGCATGCATGCATGCATACATACATACATACATACATACATACATACATACATACATACATACATACATACATACATACATGCATGCATGCATGCATGCATGCATGCATGCATACATACATACATACATACATACATACATACATACATACATACATACATACATACATACATACATACATACATACATGCATGCATGCATGCATACATACATACATACATACATACATACATACATACATACATACATACATACATACATGCATGCATACATACATACATACATACATACATACATACATACATACATACATGCATGCATGCATGCATGCATGCATACATACATACATGCATACATGCATACAAACATACATACATACATACATACATACATACATACATACATACATACATACATACATACATACATACATACATACATACATACATGTGACGAAACGCGTTTATCTGTCTTGGGTCGTCAAGTTCCCGCACTATTTTGGCGCGTCATCGGGGACTTTCCCAGCTAAAAATAGACTGAGGGAAGCCGATGGAGGACTTATTATATAGAATCGTCTCGAAACACTGGAATTCGAGTAACCCGTGATGTTGGGTATCGCTCTAAATTCCCGTGCAGAGAGATCTAGAAACTCTAGGCGGGGAATGACGTTTTCCCGAGAAAGTATCTTTTCTCAAGAAGCACTCGCTTCTTGTGCGCATCGAGTTGGCACGAAGCGGGAAATTGGCTAAACCAGCCATTCACTTACTTTTGTTCGAAGAGAACAGACGCTGGCCTGAATGTGAGCCATTTTTGTGTTGCGTCTCACCTCAACCATGATTCGGCTGACTGTTATGAAAAGGAAGCTGAGAAGCCCTTGAACAGTTCGGAAGCTGACTGGAGAGCTGGTTTCACCATCCAGGTAGATATTTGGTTAAATCATTTAACTTTGTACGTGTGTTCCACACGCCATTGTTCTAACCTCATTACCTATGCGGATGTCCTTGCATACTAATTAGCAAACCGATCGATAACGCAGGTGACAATTAATCGTGGGTTTGTTTACCGTGTGCTCGCGAATCAGCTGTTAGGAACGCCGTAATGTGATGTGGGCGATTTGGGTTCCAAATATATGTACCATATATTGCCAATCGTTGCATCTATTAGGTTGCTGTGTTAGAATAAAACCTAGTTACTTGTGCCGGATGGAAACTTAGATTATGTCAGTCAGTTGCTGAAGCCAGAAGAACGGTTAGAAAACCAGGTAAGTTGGTAGGTGGAGATTCAGACAAAATTGTGCTTAGTTACTAAGTAAAGGAAGAACTTAGTTCTGTGCCACCAGGAATGATGTCACTATTGTGTAATAACTTAATAGTGAATTCATTGTGTGGACCAGCGGATTTCTGTGGAAAGGTAAGTGGCTTTGGTGCTATATCTATATATATATGATGTGACATTGTGTATATATATTAGGTCATAGCATGTGATACTTCCTGGGGTAATTCCGAACACCGAATAGCTGGACGCGTGATAACACTGCGTGCCGTCGCGATGTAAATATGCGTTCTGAAATCTTGTCTAAGCTATCCTGTTTCTTTCATACTGGCGCTAGTGCGAGTGAATGCTAAGGTGCTGGAAGTATGGAAGGATGCAGGAGGCTGTATGAGACTGGGGAAATATAGAATATGGGGGATGTGAAAGCAAGTTATGAAAGTATGTGTTGGTAGACCAAACCAACGATGAAGTTCAGTCCAGGCCAAGGCTAAACCACTTGGGAGGACAGACTTGGAACAGTACCCTTGGAACATGGGGGGGGGGGGAACATGTATTCTCAAGAAGGCTTCTTGACTCTAAGGCAGAGTCTGATAAGAAGAGTTTGCTGTGGCGTGGGCAGGTGGTCCCACCAGCAAACAGGCTTGTGTACATATTGGATGTGATCATGTACTATTCCTATATCCCGAGGGATGGTATATTGATCAAGTTTATGTTTCTTAATGTACATTGATGATGTTAGGAACGAGTCTAGGGACTCTTTACCTATTTGTTTAGTTCGATTAAATTAGAACAATAACAGCCTTGTATCATTACTGACGTTAGCGACGACTGGTAGATGATTAGGGATAGGTGAGACCAATGATCAGACTCGTCATTCTGATGTCTAGCTCTGTTTGACGGGCTGTTCTGTGAGGCCAGCTGACATTTGTGAACCCATGCTTGACTACTCTCCATATAGAGATAATGCTTTGGTTATATGAATAACTAACTAGCAGGACTGAGAATTGAGTAGTTTTGGTAGGATGCATGTGAACTAATGTTTGGGCCAGTGTACTCTCACCGGTCGCTCTTCCTTTTCAGGAGTTTGCCTGTTGAGGAACCAGTCAACTATAATTGTTGTTGGCAGAAAACCACTTCGTGTGACAGAGCGAAGGGTTCAGTTCTTTACTTATCACGCCAGACTCCATCACACCAGGTACCCAATGTGATTCACCATGCGTGAAGGTTGCTGCAAGACATACAACTGCCCTGAAGGTGCACGTGTGGGAAGTGATGGTTTGTGATCGTTTAAAATAGAAGATACTCTGGTTTTGCCAGGAACATTTCAGCATGTTGAGTAATCATGCTCGACAGGGAACACCGGTCCGTCTGGTTGGACGGGGGTTCTGCCTAAACGCAGAAGTAACTAATCTTCAGACACTTGAATGGTTCTTTGGACAGCTCGAGTGGCAGGTCTTGAGAAGAACTACACCAGTATGGACGTGTGTCAAGTGTAACCCGGTGGAAGGGACTAGGGATTATAGTCCAACCTGAATTGTTTCCGTAAAATAGATGTCTGATTCTAGTCATGTACTGTTTCCGTATCCAGATTATCAACTGTGTTCTAGAAGGACTCAGTAACTTTTCAGTAGCCATATCTGATCCTACAAAGTGTGACTGTAAGAGACCATTGAATTGGTCAATGCCATATCGGTTCTGCAGTGGGACTGTGCTATGAGTGACAGACCATTCGGTTGGTCAGTGACTATTTAGTTCATCGAAGTAACCAATACTTGGAGCCAAGTCCAGGAAGATTGTCTCCAACTCGGTAGTGTTCGAGAACTGTATTACCAGTGACTCCGTGGGAGTGTTATAGATGCAGTTGGTCCAGTGAAGTGTGGTCCAGCAGTGACTCTATTGTTGTGGTTCCACGTTCGGGAGACGGAGTGGTCTCCAAGGTTCTAGTCATCTCACTGGAAGGAAGCCGGGTGAGTGGCGGACCGACTGGACGGGACATCTGCATCCACTCTACTTCACAACTCGATGAAGACACCTACATCTCTAAGTCTTTCTCTACTCTATCTTCTATTTGTGTAAATAGATTCTTCTATCAGGAGGTTCATTTCAGTTCTATATTCTCAAGGGTAGAATAAACTTTATGTAAGTTGACTTGCTATTTGTATAATGATTGAGTGTGGTCTCGGACGATGCCTAAGTGTTCATTGTTCAACAGGTGTAGGTAGTTAGTGGGGGGTCTAGAATCTGGAGGGGTGTGTAGACGTAACTAAATAACCTGAGATCAACCACAGAGAAAAAAAAGTGTATCTGCTCGTCCAACCCCTGGGGCTAGAATACACGGGAGTGCTAGAGACACCTCGGGTGTGGTTCACTCTCACTACCCAAGGTGAACCCGAAACACTCCGTTACAGAGTGGGGGCCCGTCCGGGATTATTCCAAGATCTTTGTGTGTTGTAGACCTCTCACTTAGGGATAGGGACTTTGTCTTTATCCTCTACTACAGTCTACATAAGATTCTACTACTTCTACCTATTTCCTAACTGTCTGACGGACATTTGTGTTGTGGTGATTAGTTAGTACTATTGATTATTGATTCATTGTATTGCTTCACCCACACATACTTGAGTACCCACCTATCATAGTCAACATGTCTACCCAAGAGTTAGACTTGGACAAAGTTCAGGAAACTGGACGTAAGTCTGGTCTTGAAGGAGATGCTTTGAAATCCTATGTCCAAGAGGTGGAAAGAAATTTTCGCCAAGAGGAAAGAGAGAGGAGGAGAGCAGAAAGAGAACTGGAAGCCAGTAAAGTGGCTCTTGAGGAAAAGAGGATAGCGGCTGATACTGAAATGAAACGGCTTGAGTTGGAAGCCGAGAAAGAAAAACGTGACCATGAGTATCGAATGAAGCTACTTGAGGCACAAGTGCCTGCTACAGGTGTAACTGATGGAGCTATGGGAGGAGGTGTACCTCCTGGCTCAGAGTCAACCAGTACACGTGACTACCAGGCTATGAAATGGCCTTTACAGCCGTTCGAACCCGAGAAGGAACGGATAGACCAATACTTAGAGAAGTATGAAGCCATGTCTATTGCAATGGGTCTAGACAAACAGAAATGGTGTTTGAAACTCTCCCAGGGACTCCGTGCAGAAGGTTATGAGGTGTATGCACGCTTACCACCGGGGTTACAGAATGATTACCCGGCATTGAAAGCGGCTCTCTTGAAGAGATTCGAGATCACAGCGCACTCATACCGAAGGAAGTTTCGAACGGCGAAGCGAGAACCTGGTGAACTGTTTTCAGCATACAGTGTGAGATTGAACTCATACCTTCTTAAATGGATGGCCTTGGCCGGATTTAAGGAGGAGTATGAAAGTTTGCGTGAGTTGATGGTTGTAGATCAGATGCGAATGCAAATGTCTAAACCCTTGCGAAACTTCTTAGGTGAGAATGGGGCTGAGAGATTGGATATAGTCACCAAGTTAGCCGAAAGATACGTTGAAGTCTATGGCGAGACTGGGGACACCAGTCCAACAGATCCGAGATCGAAAGATCCGGATCAAGGTAAGTCAAAGAAGAAGTCAAAGAAGACCCAAGGTTCTGATGAACCAAAGAAACAGGTAGGCTCTTTAGAGAAGATCTCTAACGTCAACCAAGGTAAGAATAGCCCACCTAGTTCTCCAAAGAGGAAGTGGAGTGAACGTTGGTGCAAATTCTGCAAGTCCAGCACTCATAATACGAGTGAGTGTAAGAGTAAGCCCAAGGACTTTCACTTTGCTTGTCTTGCTGAGGTTAGGGATAGATCGTGCAGGAAAGTGAAGTCGGTTGATGGGAATGGAGAAACTAGACGACCTCCAGTGGTTGAGAGAGTAGAAGTGAATGGGCGACAGGTGTTGTGCCTCTACGACACGGGATTGCAATTTTCAGCTGTAATTGCATCCCACCTGACAGGCCCAGAGCAACTCACCGGGGAGATGACGGAGATACAGCCAGCCAGTAGGAGTGCTGTGGCGTTACGTTGCCCGATTGCCAATGTGGAGATTCGGAGCAAGTACGTTACTGGACGCATTCAGGCGGCAGTCGTACCGGATCCTCTCTATCCCCTAATTCTGGGCCGGAAGTACGTGTTTCTGGGCGAACCAGAACACCCTAGCATCCCTAAGTCTAGGCAGGTCAGAGATACAGAGGAAGAGGGTCTTGAAAAGGTAAGTCTCCGAAATACTCACCCGGATAGAATGAGTAATGCTCGGAGCAAGGATGCGACGGAGTGTCCTTGTTCGGAATGGTTGCCCAACAATGGAAACCCGTTAACTCAGGGTAAGTTCAACTCTGATAACCAGTCAGAGTTAATTCAGACTGGAACAGAGAAAAGGCAGAGGGGACGTAAGTTGGTTCCTGAGAGCTTCAGAGCTAATCTGCTGCGAACGGTACATGTCAGGTCCCCAACCCGACATCTGACTGTAGGGACAACCAGTAAATGTCTATCCCGGTACTATTGGTGGCCGGGAATGACAGGCGACGTGCGCAGGTATATTAGGTCTTGTCCGGAGTGCCGTAAATGCACACCTGAGAAACGGACGAAGACGAAGATATCCTTAGAGGTTGGAGACCGAGTTCTAGTACTCCTCCCAATCGAGGGGAACGAATTCGAAATCGGGTGGCAGGGCCCATTCCTAGTGGATAAAGTGGGGCTCCACAAGCACTATGGAGTGGTGATCCTGGGAAAGTCTACTACTTTCCATTCCAGTCTCCTCATGCGCTATGAGGGGAAGCCCGATGATAAGTCCACCAGCCCAAGGGCGCAGAGATTCGCTGAAATAACGGTTCGGGGTTCAGGTCATGTAGCGGAAAGCCTGTCACACCATAGGAAGTCCTATATGTATGTGCAGGTACCTTCTTCGGTTCAGCCCGGTGCTCGGGGGAACATGACCGGCCAAAGGAACACCCGCAGTGCTAGCTACACTGAGAACCGAGGTAGGAAGAGGTGGGTTGTGTCGGAACGGACACATACCCTTGGTCCCTCAATCCGACCGACTGCAGTCCAGCTGGGTCCTCGAAAGGGGAAGCTGGAGTTGCAGAAGTCCAGTAAACTCTGGCAGGAACGATCGTTAAATCAGGTCGAGACGGGAGCTCTGGTCCGCAAGATACTGCGAGATGCCCGATCGCAGTAGCGGAGTAGGCGTTGATCACCCGTGATACTGAATAGCTTGCCACCCCACCGAATGTGGTAAAAGTATTCTATACAATATTGACGGGTTAGACTTCCTCACCCGCCATCCGGTCTCTTAGAAAGAGGAACGAACGACATAGACAGCTTCTGCGTAGAAGTGGAACGACGGGGTCGATCCTCTTAAAGTGGGGGCCTATGTGACGAAACGCGTTTATCTGTCTTGGGTCGTCAAGTTCCCGCACTATTTTGGCGCGTCATCGGGGACTTTCCCAGCTAAAAATAGACTGAGGGAAGCCGATGGAGGACTTATTATATAGAATCGTCTCGAAACACTGGAATTCGAGTAACCCGTGATGTTGGGTATCGCTCTAAATTCCCGTGCAGAGAGATCTAGAAACTCTAGGCGGGGAATGACGTTTTCCCGAGAAAGTATCTTTTCTCAAGAAGCACTCGCTTCTTGTTCGCATCGAGTTGGCACGAAGCGGGAAATTGGCTAAACCAGCCATTCACTTACTTTTGTTCGAAGAGAACAGACGCTGGCCTGAATGTGAGCCATTTTTGTGTTGCGTCTCACCTCAACCATGATTCGGCTGACTGTTATGAAAAGGAAGCTGAGAAGCCCTTGAACAGTTCGGAAGCTGACTGGAGAGCTGGTTTCACCATCCAGGTAGATATTTGGTTAAATCATTTAACTTTGTACGTGTGTTCCACACGCCATTGTTCTAACCTCATTACCTATGCGGATGTCCTTGCATACTAATTAGCAAACCGATCGATAACGCAGGTGACAATTAATCGTGGGTTTGTTTACCGTGTGCTCGCGAATCAGCTGTTAGGAACGCCGTAATGTGATGTTGGCGATTTGGGTTCCAAATATATGTACCATATATTGCCAATCGTTGCATCTATTAGGTTGCTGTGTTAGAATAAAACCTAGTTACTTGTGCCGGATGGAAACTTAGATTATGTCAGTCAGTTGCTGAAGCCAGAAGAACGGTTAGAAAACCAGGTAAGTTGGTAGGTGGAGATTCAGACAAAATTGTGCTTAGTTACTAAGTAAAGGAAGAACTTAGTTCTGTGCCACCAGGAATGATGTCACTATTGTGTAATAACTTAATAGTGAATTCATTGTGTGGACCAGCGGATTTCTGTGGAAGGGTAAGTGGCTTTGGTGCTATATCTATATATATATATGATGTGACATTGTGTATATATATATTAGGTCATAGCATGTGATACTTCCTGGGGTAATTCCGAACACCGAATAGCTGGACGCGTGATAACACTGCGTGCCGTCGCGATGTAAATATGCGTTCTGAAATCTTGTCTAAGCTATCCTGTTTCTTTCATACTGGCGCTAGTGCGAGTGAATGCTAAGGTGCTGGAAGTATGGAAGGATGCAGGAGGCTGTATGAGACTGGGGAAATATAGAATATGGGGGATGTGAAAGCAAGTTATGAAAGTATGTGTTGGTAGACCAAACCAACGATGAAGTTCAGTCCAGGCCAAGGCTAAACCACTTGGGAGGACAGACTTGGAACAGTACCCTTGGAACATGGGGGGGGGGGGAACATGTATTCTCAAGAAGGCTTCTTGACTCTAAGGCAGAGTCTGATAAGAAGAGTTTGCTGTGGCGTGGGCAGGTGGTCCCACCAGCAAACAGGCTTGTGTACATATTGGATGTGATCATGTACTATTCCTATATCCCGAGGGATGGTATATTGATCAAGTTTATGTTTCTTAATGTACATTGATGATGTTAGGAACGAGTCTAGGGACTCTTTACCTATTTGTTTAGTTCGATTAAATTAGAACAATAACAGCCTTGTATCATTACTGACGTTAGCGACGACTGGTAGATGATTAGGGATAGGTGAGACCAATGATCAGACTCGTCATTCTGATGTCTAGCTCTGTTTGACGGGCTGTTCTGTGAGGCCAGCTGACATTTGTGAACCCATGCTTGACTACTCTCCATATAGAGATAATGCTTTGGTTATATGAATAACTAACTAGCAGGACTGAGAATTGAGTAGTTTTGGTAGGATGCATGTGAACTAATGTTTGGGCCAGTGTACTCTCACCGGTCGCTCTTCCTTTTCAGGAGTTTGCCTGTTGAGGAACCAGTCAACTATAATTGTTGTTGGCAGAAAACCACTTCGTGTGACAGAGCGAAGGGTTCAGTTCTTTACTTATCACGCCAGACTCCATCACACCAGGTACCCAATGTGATTCACCATGCGTGAAGGTTGCTGCAAGACATACAACTGCCCTGAAGGTGCACGTGTGGGAAGTGATGGTTTGTGATCGTTTAAAATAGAAGATACTCTGGTTTTGCCAGGAACATTTCAGCATGTTGAGTAATCATGCTCGACAGGGAACACCGGTCCGTCTGGTTGGACGGGGGTTCTGCCTAAACGCAGAAGTAACTAATCTTCAGACACTTGAATGGTTCTTTGGACAGCTCGAGTGGCAGGTCTTGAGAAGAACTACACCAGTATGGACGTGTGTCAAGTGTAACCCGGTGGAAGGGACTAGGGATTATAGTCCAACCTGAATTGTTTCCGTAAAATAGATGTCTGATTCTAGTCATGTACTGTTTCCGTATCCAGATTATCAACTGTGTTCTAGAAGGACTCAGTAACTTTTCAGTAGCCATATCTGATCCTACAAAGTGTGACTGTAAGAGACCATTGAATTGGTCAATGCCATATCGGTTCTGCAGTGGGACTGTGCTATGAGTGACAGACCATTCGGTTGGTCAGTGACTATTTAGTTCATCGAAGTAACCAATACTTGGAGCCAAGTCCAGGAAGATTGTCTCCAACTCGGTAGTGTTCGAGAACTGTATTACCAGTGACTCCGTGGGAGTGTTATAGATGCAGTTGGTCCAGTGAAGTGTGGTCCAGCAGTGACTCTATTGTTGTGGTTCCACGTTCGGGAGACGGAGTGGTCTCCAAGGTTCTAGTCATCTCACTGGAAGGAAGCCGGGTGAGTGGCGGACCGACTGGACGGGACATCTGCATCCACTCTACTTCACAACTCGATGAAGACACCTACATCTCTAAGTCTTTCTCTACTCTATCTTCTATTTGTGTAAATAGATTCTTCTATCAGGAGGTTCATTTCAGTTCTATATTCTCAAGGGTAGAATAAACTTTATGTAAGTTGACTTGCTATTTGTATAATGATTGAGTGTGGTCTCGGACGATGCCTAAGTGTTCATTGTTCAACAGGTGTAGGTAGTTAGTGGGGGGTCTAGAATCTGGAGGGGTGTGTAGACGTAACTAAATAACCTGAGATCAACCACAGAGAAAAAAAAGTGTATCTGCTCGTCCAACCCCTGGGGCTAGAATACACGGGAGTGCTAGAGACACCTCGGGTGTGGTTCACTCTCACTACCCAAGGTGAACCCGAAACACTCCGTTACAGAGTGGGGGCCCGTCCGGGATTATTCCAAGATCTTTGTGTGTTGTAGACCTCTCACTTAGGGATAGGGACTTTGTCTTTATCCTCTACTACAGTCTACATAAGATTCTACTACTTCTACCTATTTCCTAACTGTCTGACGGACATTTGTGTTGTGGTGATTAGTTAGTACTATTGATTATTGATTCATTGTATTGCTTCACCCACACATACTTGAGTACCCACCTATCATAGTCAACATGTCTACCCAAGAGTTAGACTTGGACAAAGTTCAGGAAACTGGACGTAAGTCTGGTCTTGAAGGAGATGCTTTGAAATCCTATGTCCAAGAGGTGGAAAGAAATTTTCGCCAAGAGGAAAGAGAGAGGAGGAGAGCAGAAAGAGAACTGGAAGCCAGTAAAGTGGCTCTTGAGGAAAAGAGGATAGCGGCTGATACTGAAATGAAACGGCTTGAGTTGGAAGCCGAGAAAGAAAAACGTGACCATGAGTATCGAATGAAGCTACTTGAGGCACAAGTGCCTGCTACAGGTGTAACTGATGGAGCTATGGGAGGAGGTGTACCTCCTGGCTCAGAGTCAACCAGTACACGTGACTACCAGGCTATGAAATGGCCTTTACAGCCGTTCGAACCCGAGAAGGAACGGATAGACCAATACTTAGAGAAGTATGAAGCCATGTCTATTGCAATGGGTCTAGACAAACAGAAATGGTGTTTGAAACTCTCCCAGGGACTCCGTGCAGAAGGTTATGAGGTGTATGCACGCTTACCACCGGGGTTACAGAATGATTACCCGGCATTGAAAGCGGCTCTCTTGAAGAGATTCGAGATCACAGCGCACTCATACCGAAGGAAGTTTCGAACGGCGAAGCGAGAACCTGGTGAACTGTTTTCAGCATACAGTGTGAGATTGAACTCATACCTTCTTAAATGGATGGCCTTGGCCGGATTTAAGGAGGAGTATGAAAGTTTGCGTGAGTTGATGGTTGTAGATCAGATGCGAATGCAAATGTCTAAACCCTTGCGAAACTTCTTAGGTGAGAATGGGGCTGAGAGATTGGATATAGTCACCAAGTTAGCCGAAAGATACGTTGAAGTCTATGGCGAGACTGGGGACACCAGTCCAACAGATCCGAGATCGAAAGATCCGGATCAAGGTAAGTCAAAGAAGAAGTCAAAGAAGACCCAAGGTTCTGATGAACCAAAGAAACAGGTAGGCTCTTTAGAGAAGATCTCTAACGTCAACCAAGGTAAGAATAGCCCACCTAGTTCTCCAAAGAGGAAGTGGAGTGAACGTTGGTGCAAATTCTGCAAGTCCAGCACTCACAATACGAGTGAGTGTAAGAGTAAGCCCAAGGACTTTCACTTTGCTTGTCTTGCTGAGGTTAGGGATAGATCGTGCAGGAAAGTGAAGTCGGTTGATGGGAATGGAGAAACTAGACGACCTCCAGTGGTTGAGAGAGTAGAAGTGAATGGGCGACAGGTGTTGTGCCTCTACGACACGGGATTGCAATTTTCAGCTGTAATTGCATCCCACCTGACAGGCCCAGAGCAACTCACCGGGGAGATGACGGAGATACAGCCAGCCAGTAGGAGTGCTGTGGCGTTACGTTGCCCGATTGCCAATGTGGAGATTCGGAGCAAGTACGTTACTGGACGCATTCAGGCGGCAGTCGTACCGGATCCTCTCTATCCCCTAATTCTGGGCCGGAAGTACGTGTTTCTGGGCGAACCAGAACACCCTAGCATCCCTAAGTCTAGGCAGGTCAGAGATACAGAGGAAGAGGGTCTTGAAAAGGTAAGTCTCCGAAATACTCACCCGGATAGAATGAGTAATGCTCGGAGCAAGGATGCGACGGAGTGTCCTTGTTCGGAATGGTTGCCCAACAATGGAAACCCGTTAACTCAGGGTAAGTTCAACTCTGATAACCAGTCAGAGTTAATTCAGACTGGAACAGAGAAAAGGCAGAGGGGACGTAAGTTGGTTCCTGAGAGCTTCAGAGCTAATCTGCTGCGAACGGTACATGTCAGGTCCCCAACCCGACATCTGACTGTAGGGACAACCAGTAAATGTCTATCCCGGTACTATTGGTGGCCGGGAATGACAGGCGACGTGCGCAGGTATATTAGGTCTTGTCCGGAGTGCCGTAAATGCACACCTGAGAAACGGACGAAGACGAAGATATCCTTAGAGGTTGGAGACCGAGTTCTAGTACTCCTCCCAATCGAGGGGAACGAATTCGAAATCGGGTGGCAGGGCCCATTCCTAGTGGATAAAGTGGGGCTCCACAAGCACTATGGAGTGGTGATCCTGGGAAAGTCTACTACTTTCCATTCCAGTCTCCTCATGCGCTATGAGGGGAAGCCCGATGATAAGTCCACCAGCCCAAGGGCGCAGAGATTCGCTGAAATAACGGTTCGGGGTTCAGGTCATGTAGCGGAAAGCCTGTCACACCATAGGAAGTCCTATATGTATGTGCAGGTACCTTCTTCGGTTCAGCCCGGTGCTCGGGGGAACATGACCGGCCAAAGGAACACCCGCAGTGCTAGCTACACTGAGAACCGAGGTAGGAAGAGGTGGGTTGTGTCGGAACGGACACATACCCTTGGTCCCTCAATCCGACCGACTGCAGTCCAGCTGGGTCCTCGAAAGGGGAAGCTGGAGTTGCAGAAGTCCAGTAAACTCTGGCAGGAACGATCGTTAAATCAGGTCGAGACGGGAGCTCTGGTCCGCAAGATACTGCGAGATGCCCGATCGCAGTAGCGGAGTAGGCGTTGATCACCCGTGATACTGAATAGCTTGCCACCCCACCGAATGTGGTAAAAGTATTCTATACAATATTGACGGGTTAGACTTCCTCACCCGCCATCCGGTCTCTTAGAAAGAGGAACGAACGACATAGACAGCTTCTGCGTAGAAGTGGAACGACGGGGTCGATCCTCTTAAAGTGGGGGCCTATGTGACGAAACGCGTTTATCTGTCTTGGGTCGTCAAGTTCCCGCACTATTTTGGCGCGTCATCGGGGACTTTCCCAGCTAAAAATAGACTGAGGGAAGCCGATGGAGGACTTATTATATAGAATCGTCTCGAAACACTGGAATTCGAGTAACCCGTGATGTTGGGTATCGCTCTAAATTCCCGTGCAGAGAGATCTAGAAACTCTAGGCGGGGAATGACGTTTTCCCGAGAAAGTATCTTTTCTCAAGAAGCACTCGCTTCTTGTTCGCATCGAGTTGGCACGAAGCGGGAAATTGGCTAAACCAGCCATTCACTTACTTTTGTTCGAAGAGAACAGACGCTGGCCTGAATGTGAGCCATTTTTGTGTTGCGTCTCACCTCAACCATGATTCGGCTGACTGTTATGAAAAGGAAGCTGAGAAGCCCTTGAACAGTTCGGAAGCTGACTGGAGAGCTGGTTTCACCATCCAGGTAGATATTTGGTTAAATCATTTAACTTTGTACGTGTGTTCCACACGCCATTGTTCTAACCTCATTACCTATGCGGATGTCCTTGCATACTAATTAGCAAACCGATCGATAACGCAGGTGACAATTAATCGTGGGTTTGTTTACCGTGTGCTCGCGAATCAGCTGTTAGGAACGCCGTAATGTGATGTTGGCGATTTGGGTTCCAAATATATGTACCATATATTGCCAATCGTTGCATCTATTAGGTTGCTGTGTTAGAATAAAACCTAGTTACTTGTGCCGGATGGAAACTTAGATTATGTCAGTCAGTTGCTGAAGCCAGAAGAACGGTTAGAAAACCAGGTAAGTTGGTAGGTGGAGATTCAGACAAAATTGTGCTTAGTTACTAAGTAAAGGAAGAACTTAGTTCTGTGCCACCAGGAATGATGTCACTATTGTGTAATAACTTAATAGTGAATTCATTGTGTGGACCAGCGGATTTCTGTGGAAGGGTAAGTGGCTTTGGTGCTATATCTATATATATATATGATGTGACATTGTGTATATATATATTAGGTCATAGCATGTGATACTTCCTGGGGTAATTCCGAACACCGAATAGCTGGACGCGTGATAACACTGCGTGCCGTCGCGATGTAAATATGCGTTCTGAAATCTTGTCTAAGCTATCCTGTTTCTTTCATACTGGCGCTAGTGCGAGTGAATGCTAAGGTGCTGGAAGTATGGAAGGATGCAGGAGGCTGTATGAGACTGGGGAAATATAGAATATGGGGGATGTGAAAGCAAGTTATGAAAGTATGTGTTGGTAGACCAAACCAACGATGAAGTTCAGTCCAGGCCAAGGCTAAACCACTTGGGAGGACAGACTTGGAACAGTACCCTTGGAACATGGGGGGGGGGGGGGGAACATGTATTCTCAAGAAGGCTTCTTGACTCTAAGGCAGAGTCTGATAAGAAGAGTTTGCTGTGGCGTGGGCAGGTGGTCCCACCAGCAAACAGGCTTGTGTACATATTGGATGTGATCATGTACTATTCCTATATCCCGAGGGATGGTATATTGATCAAGTTTATGTTTCTTAATGTACATTGATGATGTTAGGAACGAGTCTAGGGACTCTTTACCTATTTGTTTAGTTCGATTAAATTAGAACAATAACAGCCTTGTATCATTACTGACGTTAGCGACGACTGGTAGATGATTAGGGATAGGTGAGACCAATGATCAGACTCGTCATTCTGATGTCTAGCTCTGTTTGACGGGCTGTTCTGTGAGGCCAGCTGACATTTGTGAACCCATGCTTGACTACTCTCCATATAGAGATAATGCTTTGGTTATATGAATAACTAACTAGCAGGACTGAGAATTGAGTAGTTTTGGTAGGATGCATGTGAACTAATGTTTGGGCCAGTGTACTCTCACCGGTCGCTCTTCCTTTTCAGGAGTTTGCCTGTTGAGGAACCAGTCAACTATAATTGTTGTTGGCAGAAAACCACTTCGTGTGACAGAGCGAAGGGTTCAGTTCTTTACTTATCACGCCAGACTCCATCACACCAGGTACCCAATGTGATTCACCATGCGTGAAGGTTGCTGCAAGACATACAACTGCCCTGAAGGTGCACGTGTGGGAAGTGATGGTTTGTGATCGTTTAAAATAGAAGATACTCTGGTTTTGCCAGGAACATTTCAGCATGTTGAGTAATCATGCTCGACAGGGAACACCGGTCCGTCTGGTTGGACGGGGGTTCTGCCTAAACGCAGAAGTAACTAATCTTCAGACACTTGAATGGTTCTTTGGACAGCTCGAGTGGCAGGTCTTGAGAAGAACTACACCAGTATGGACGTGTGTCAAGTGTAACCCGGTGGAAGGGACTAGGGATTATAGTCCAACCTGAATTGTTTCCGTAAAATAGATGTCTGATTCTAGTCATGTACTGTTTCCGTATCCAGATTATCAACTGTGTTCTAGAAGGACTCAGTAACTTTTCAGTAGCCATATCTGATCCTACAAAGTGTGACTGTAAGAGACCATTGAATTGGTCAATGCCATATCGGTTCTGCAGTGGGACTGTGCTATGAGTGACAGACCATTCGGTTGGTCAGTGACTATTTAGTTCATCGAAGTAACCAATACTTGGAGCCAAGTCCAGGAAGATTGTCTCCAACTCGGTAGTGTTCGAGAACTGTATTACCAGTGACTCCGTGGGAGTGTTATAGATGCAGTTGGTCCAGTGAAGTGTGGTCCAGCAGTGACTCTATTGTTGTGGTTCCACGTTCGGGAGACGGAGTGGTCTCCAAGGTTCTAGTCATCTCACTGGAAGGAAGCCGGGTGAGTGGCGGACCGACTGGACGGGACATCTGCATCCACTCTACTTCACAACTCGATGAAGACACCTACATCTCTAAGTCTTTCTCTACTCTATCTTCTATTTGTGTAAATAGATTCTTCTATCAGGAGGTTCATTTCAGTTCTATATTCTCAAGGGTAGAATAAACTTTATGTAAGTTGACTTGCTCTTTGTATAATGATTGAGTGTGGTCTCGGACGATGCCTAAGTGTTCATTGTTCAACAGGTGTAGGTAGTTAGTGGGGGGTCTAGAATCTGGAGGGGTGTGTAGACGTAACTAAATAACCTGAGATCAACCACAGAGAAAAAAAAGTGTATCTGCTCGTCCAACCCCTGGGGCTAGAATACACGGGAGTGCTAGAGACACCTCGGGTGTGGTTCACTCTCACTACCCAAGGTGAACCCGAAACACTCCGTTACATACATACATACATACATACATACATACATACATACATACATACATACATACATACATACATACATACATACATACATACAAACATACAAACATACAAACATACAAACATACAAACATACAAACATACAGACATACAGACATACAAACATACAAACATACAAACATACAAACATACAAACATACAAACATACAAACATACAAACATACAAACATACAAACATACATACAAACATACAAACATACAAACATACAAACATACAAACATACAAACATACATACATACATACATACATACATACATACATACATACATACATACATACATACATACATACATACACATTGGCACCTTGCCGTCTTGACAGACGATAGTTTGTGCTTTAAAAAGGCATAATAACTTTTGGAGTTATTGCCTCTCCATAGCACAAAGCCTGGGCTAAAATATAGAGATCATGTGTTGCCCATGCAGCATGATCCCTCTCTCGGCCTGCCTAGTTCACTCCAGAGGAAAGGTAACACCCCTACATCTGGAACAAGACAAGCTGCAGAAGCTGCCGGATCAGCAAAGCAATGCTCTAACTGTCCGCCTGTCGGAGCTTCGATCCTAGACCAGTCGCCAACCAAGGCTTAGGGCCTGGTCTGCCCTGCCATGACAATTTTGTCTTTAGCTTGCATTTCCTCGCACCAGGGTAAGGCTTGTACCCTCCCAATTGCGCTCTTCCGCCCGAAGCCGTTGGCACAATGTGGGGTGTCGGGTTTGGTAAGCGCCGCCCAACGTTCGGCGCTAACAGAAACCAGGTAGTACCGTCTACTGTTATACGGTAGCTCAGTCATATCTGACTAAGACCTGACGCAGAAATAATGAACAGAATAATAACATCAGATGAGAGATGTATCACAGAAATAATGAACACAATAATAACATCAATGAACAGAATAATAACATCAGGTGGGAGATGTATCACAAAAATAATGAACAGAATAATAACATGACATGGGAGATGTATCACAGAAATGATGAACACAATAATAACATCAGGTGGGAGATGTATCACAGAAATAATGAACAGAATAATAACATCAGGTGGGAGATGTATCACAGAAATAATGAACAGAATAATGAAATGACATGGGAGATGTATCACAGAAATAATGAACAGAATAATAACATCAGGTGGGAGATGTATCACAGAAATAATGAACAGAATAATATCAGATGGGAGATGTATCACAGAAATAATGAACAGAATAATAACATCAGATGGGAGATGTATCACAGAAATAATGAACAGAATAATAACATCAGATGGGAGATGTATCACAGAAATAATGAACAGAATAATAACATCAGATGGGAGATGTATCACAGAAATAATGAACATAATAATAACATCAGGTGGGAAATGTATCACAGAAATAATGAACAGAATAATAACATGACATGGGAGATGTATCACAGAAATAATTAACACAATAATAACATCAGGTGGGAGATGTATCACAGAAATAATGAACAGAATAATAACATCAGATGGGAGATGTATCACAGAAATAATGAACAGAATAATAACATCAGATGGGAGATGTATCACAGAAATAATGAACAGAATAATAACATCAGATGGGAGATGTATCACAGAAATAATGAACATAATAATAACATCAGGTGGGAAATGTATCACAGAAATAATGAACAGAATAATAACATGACATGGGAGATGTATCACAGAAATAATTAACACAATAATAACATCAGGTGGGAGATGTATCACAGAAATAATGAACACAATAATAACATGACATGGGAGATGTATCACAGAAATAATGAACAGAATAATGACATGGGAGATGTATCACAGAAATAATGAACACAATAACATGACATGGGAGATGTATCACAGAAATAATGAACAGAATAATAACATCAGATGGGAGATGTATCACAGAAATAATTAACACAATAATAACATGACATGGGAGATGTATCACAGAAATAATGAACACAATAATAACATCAGAAGGGAGATGTATACAGAAATAATAAATATAATAATATCATCAGATGGGCGATCTATACAGAAAAAATAAGCAGAATCGAACACGTAGTTCAGCTTATGTTTTGGGTAAAAACACAGATTACATCAGATGTGAGACACATGGCAGAAATAATTAACAGAACTGGACAAGTATAAACTATTTTATAAAATGAATAACATACAAAAAGTCCCTGTCTTTTTTAAGTTGCAAAAATAATTATTGCATGTTACACAGCACCAATTTTAACATATGGCTGTCAATCATGGAAAATTAGTAAATCAACAGAAAAATCTCTTGAAACCACACAAATATAATTTTAAAGAAAAACGCTGAAAATGTCTTGGACAGCCAAAATAATCTAGGCTGCAAGAGAGTGACCAGAGGATCTGGCCGACACTCAGGACCCCGAGGAAAGGCCAGACGGACACATAATCAGATTGCTAACGGTACCACTAGAATCGGGACTCTCTGCTGGCTGTTGCAGATGAGGATGGAGCACGTATGGGAATGTCCTGAGTGCTGTGATTTTGGTTCGTGACTCCACTCAACTCAAATTAATGATCTAAATGTTTTGAAAGAGGCTCAGACACCAGGACAACTCACCACAGACATCAACAAGAGGCTCAGACACCAGGACAAATCACCACAAACATCAAAAAGAGGCTCAGACACCAGGACAAATCACCACAAACATCAAAAAGAGGCTCAGACACCAGGACAACTCACCACAAACATCAAAAAGAGGCTCAGACACCAGGACAACTCACCACAGACATCAACAAGAGGCTCAGACACCAGGACAAATCACCACAAACATCAAAAAGAGGCTCAGACACCAGGACAACTCACCACAAACATCAAAAAGAGGCTCAGACACCAGGACAAATCACCACAGACACCAAAAAGAGGCTCAGACACCGGGACAAACATCAAAAAGAGGCTCAGACACCAGGACAACTCACCACAAACATCAAAAAGAGGCTCAGACACCAGGACAAATCACCACAGACATCAAAAAGAGGCATTTGA
>OY992877.1:209568823-209578823 GCA_963921405.1 Cepaea hortensis | reverse complement strand
ACACATACACACATACACACATACACACATACACACATACACACATACACACATACACACATACACACATACACACATACACACATACACACATACACACATACACACATACACACATACACACATACACACATACACACATACACACATACACACATACACACATACACACATACACACATACACACATACACACATACACACATACACACATACACACATACACACATACACACATACACACATACACACATACACACATACACACATACACACATACACACATACACACATACACACATACACACATACACACATACACACATACACGCATACACGCATACACGCATACACGCATACACGCATACACGCATACACGCATACACGCATACACGCATACACGCATACACGCATACACGCATACACGCATACACGCATACACGCATACACGCATACACGCATACACGCATACACGCATACACGCATACACGCATACACGCATACACGCATACACGCATACACGCATACACGCATACACGCATACACGCATACACGCATACACGCATACACGCATACACGCATACACGCATACACGCATACACGCATACACGCATACACGCATACACGCATACACGCATACACGCATACACGCATACACGCATACACGCATACACGCATACACGCATACACGCATACACGCATACACGCATACACGCATACACGCATACACGCATACACGCATACACGCATACACGCATACACGCATACACGCATACACGCATACACGCATACACGCATACACGCATACACGCATACACGCATACACGCATACACGCATACACGCATACACGCATACACGCATACACGCATACACGCATACACGCATACACGCATACACGCATACACGCATACACGCATACACGCATACACGCATACACGCATACACGCATACACGCATACACGCATACACGCATACACGCATACACGCATACACGCATACACGCATACACGCATACACGCATACACGCATACACGCATACACGCATACACGCATACACGCATACACGCATACACGCATACACGCATACACGCATACACGCATACACGCATACACGCATACACGCATACACGCATACACGCATACACGCATACACGCATACACGCATACACGCATACACGCATACACGCATACACGCATACACGCATACACGCATACACGCATACACGCATACACGCATACACGCATACACGCATACACGCATACACGCATACACGCATACACGCATACACGCATACACGCATACACGCATACACGCATACACGCATACACGCATACACGCATACACGCATACACGCATACACGCATACACGCATACACGCATACACGCATACACGCATACACGCATACACGCATACACGCATACACGCATACACGCATACACGCATACACGCATACACGCATACACGCATACACGCATACACGCATACACGCATACACGCATACACGCATACACGCATACACGCATACACGCATACACGCATACACGCATACACGCATACACGCATACACGCATACACGCATACACGCATACACGCATACACGCATACACGCATACACGCATACACGCATACACGCATACACGCATACACGCATACACGCATACACGCATACACGCATACACGCATACACGCATACACGCATACACGCATACACGCATACACGCATACACGCATACACGCATACACGCATACACGCATACACGCATACACGCATACACGCATACACGCATACACGCATACACGCATACACGCATACACGCATACACGCATACACGCATACACGCATACACGCATACACGCATACACGCATACACGCATACACGCATACACGCATACACGCATACACGCATACACGCATACACGCATACACGCATACACGCATACACGCATACACGCATACACGCATACACGCATACACGCATACACGCATACACGCATACACGCATACACGCATACACGCATACACGCATACACGCATACACGCATACACGCATACACGCATACACGCATACATGCATACATGCATACATGCATACATGCATACATGCATACATGCATACATGCATACATGCATACATGCATACATGCATACATGCATACATGCATACATGCATACATGCATACATGCATACATGCATACATGCATACATGCATACATGCATACATGCATACATGCATACATGCATACATGCATACATGCATACATGCATACATGCATACATGCATACATGCATACATGCATACATGCATACATGCATACATGCATACATGCATACATGCATACATGCATACATGCATACATGCATACATGCATACATGCATACATGCATACATGCATACATGCATACATGCATACATGCATACATGCATACATGCATACATGCATACATGCATACATGCATACATGCATACATGCATACATGCATACATGCATACATGCATACATGCATACATGCATACATGCATACATGCATACATGCATACATGCATACATGCATACATGCATACATGCATACATGCATACATGCATACATGCATACATGCATACATGCATACATGCATACATGCATACATGCATACATGCATACATGCATACATGCATACATGCATACATGCATACATGCATACATGCATACATGCATACATGCATACATGCATACATGCATACATGCATACATGCATACATGCATACATGCATACATGCATACATGCATACATGCATACATGCATACATGCATACATGCATACATGCATACATGCATACATGCATACATGCATACATGCATACATGCATACATGCATACATGCATACATGCATACATGCATACATGCATACATGCATACATGCATACATGCATACATGCATACATGCATACATGCATACATGCATACATGCATACATGCATACATGCATACATGCATACATGCATACATGCATACATGCATACATGCATACATGCATACATGCATACATGCATACATGCATACATGCATACATGCATACATGCATACATGCATACACGCATACACGCATACACGCATACACGCATACATGCATACATGCATACACGCATACACGCATACATGCATACATGCATACATGCATACATGCATACATGCATACATGCATACATGCATACACGCATACACGCATACATGCATACATGCATACATGCATACATGCATACACGCATACACGCATACATGCATACATGCATACATGCATACACGCATACACGCATACACGCATACATGCATACATGCATACATGCATACACGCATACACGCATACATGCATACATGCATACACGCATACACGCATACACGCATACACGCATACATGCATACATGCATACACGCATACACGCATACACGCATACACGCATACATGCATACATGCATACATGCATACACGCATACATGCATACACGCATACACGCATACATGCATACACGCATACACGCATACACGCATACACGCATACACGCATACATGCATACATGCATACATGCATACACGCATACACGCATACACGCATACATGCATACATGCATACATGCATACATGCATACACGCATACACGCATACATGCATACACGCATACATGCATACATGCATACATGCATACATGCATACACGCATACACGCATACACGCATACACGCATACATGCATACATGCATACACGCATACACGCATACACGCATACACGCATACACGCATACATGCATACACGCATACACGCATACACGCATACACGCATACACGCATACACGCATACACGCATACACGCATACACGCATACACGCATACACGCATACACGCATACACGCATACACGCATACACGCATACACGCATACACGCATACACGCATACACGCATACACGCATACACGCATACACGCATACACGCATACACGCATACACGCATACACGCATACACGCATACACGCATACACGCATACACGCATACACGCATACACGCATACATGCATACATGCATACATGCATACATGCATACATGCATACATGCATACATGCATACATGCATACATGCATACATGCATACATGCATACATGCATACATGCATACATGCATACATGCATACATGCATACATGCATACATGCATACATGCATACATGCATACATGCATACATGCATACATGCATACATGCATACATGCATACATGCATACATGCATACATGCATACATGCATACATACATACATACATCCCTACTGACTACAGATCCCGCTTGATACATAGAGTGCATACCTTATCCTTAACCGGACATAAGGATGTGGGGACAACAGTCCAGTGTCTTTCCAGCCACTACCACTGGCCTGGAATGACAGGCGACGTGCGGAGATATATCCGGTCGTGCCCAACGTGTTGTCTGGCAGCACCAAAGCACAAGACCAAAAACGGTTTATCTCTGCAGATTGGAGATAGGGTTCTCGCGCTTCTCCCAATCGAGGGGGCGGAATTCGAACTCGGATGGCAGGGCCCTTTTCCTGTGGAGCGGATAATGTCCCGATCCACGTATGAGGTGAAGGTCCGCGGGGAATTGCGTAAGTTCCATTGTACTCTCCTTCAGAATTTGGAGAGGTCCGAGGTAGTTTCTCCACAAGATAGTGCGACTACCATCGCGCTAGATTCGGTTCTGGGTCCAGACGAGGGCGAGGAAGACTCAGTCCTACGCAGTACATTCTGTGGGGAGGGTCTGCGGTCTCCTGAGCGTTCAACCGTAGATAGGGCGAACGGGCTCCGTCGGGAAGAGGCCCATGGTGTTAAGCACACTGGGAATCGAGGTCGGACAGGCGATGTCACATCTGGCACGACGGGATCGTCGGGTGACTCGATACGCCGACCGGCTCACTGTCCTTACTCGCGGGAGAGAAGGCAGGAGCAAGGGTACTCCAGACGAACCTAGAGTAAGCGACCATTCATTTCGGTCGACATCCGCGAACAGTCCACGAAGGTGATGCCTAGTCGGGATAGGAAATATCCTATTGTCGGAAGGGACGAACGAACCTTCAGTAAAGTAACCGATGGCCTGCAACAGGTGGATGCGGAACAGTCCAGTGTAGACAGATCCTGTAAGCCAATCACCAGGCCGTTACGTTTCGGGCCTAATCGCTGGAGATAACGTATGTTTGAGGCGGTGGTGGGTGATCCAGCATCCATACCATTCTGGTGGATCTCCGCAGGGAAAGTGAATGTTATGGAACGTATTTTCCTGGGAATCCAATCTTGATAGAGTAGAGGTTCAGAGTTCAGACCGATCTTTGTCTAGTGAGTTCGACCGGGTCGACCATCTTAAGTGGGGGCCTATGTGACGAAACGGATAAAGAACGGCAGATCTCTGCATAATATCCCTTTGAAGGGAGTGCGATGCGTTGGTCTCCCTTGAATTAATATCAATTAATAGGGGATTCCCCATCAAAAAATAGTGCGGGGAGGAGCTATTCTAGTTATTTATAGAAACTCTAGAATGTTCCCTCAAGTGCGTACGGGGTAGAGATCTCTAAGTTCACGAGTGCTTCATGCAGCACGGGGTGCTGGAACTTATCGTGACTCTGGTTTTCTTCATGAATCATGAAAGTCACGCGGCCCGTGTAGGCGAGTGGAAGGCGCACTGACTTTGTCGTGAGCAGTCGCCCACCAAACCTCAGCGTAGACAGATCGCAGCCAACAGGCTGTTGTAATTTGGATGTCAATATTCGCGGCCAGTGCGGACATATACAGTCAAGGTTGTGATTCTTCAATCACAGGTTAGTTGAGTACTTATTCTATGATTTAATTGTTGTCGTAATGCCGTGCTGAGTCCCCGGAATGAATTAATTGCCATCGCAAAATTGAGTTGTCGCGTAGAGTTATCCGTTACAGTTGGCGGTTGCATTTTTAAGTAGGCTTTATCGATCAGCAATGTAATGTGTTACCTGACGGAACAAGCCGTGTTCCACAGCGAGTGGTGTGTAAATAAAATAGGCCGAACGATGTGCGTTACAGTGTGTAGCAGTTACGGGTTTGGTTTATTCATTACACAGGCAAGGCGACAGTTTGTCCGTCATGACATCAACATGCTAGACGCGGTAAATGATAAGGTAGAGCTTAGTATTAGAAATGTGTAATGTGCTTCGTGACATTAGAATGGTAACGTAATTGTTCTATCAGTGATGGTGATTTTTCGAGGAATCAAGGTGAAATCAGCAGGGGTGTATTTGCTGTGTGCAGATAGCAGTGTTATTCCGCGTAAGCCGAATGACGTTGCATCGGTAGGATAACAATTGATAAGAAGTATTCATGATACTATTGTTACTGCTTGTTGTCATGTCCGTACGCAAGGATGACCGTGCGTGTTCCATCTTACGTTTGTCTAGGCAGCGGGAGGTAGGCCGGTAACCCCAACCCGATCGGTAATAGGTCCGACCCCATGCAATCGTGCATATCCGATGAATGAACATACCCGATCGAGAGTGATGCGGCACTCCGTAATTCGAGGCCGAGGTGTCTAGATAGATCGAGGTTTGAACCTAACCGTTTCTGTCTCTAATATTCTACTCTTCTGGAACCCTGACTCGGTTCATGGAGTACTTGGAGTACTGCCGTGAGGTAGTAGTTGGGAGGGGCATAACCCCCCCCCCAAAAAAAAGGTGGAGCCAGAGTTTGGTAGTGGAGTCTGGAGGTTTGCTACATTGGATGACGTGACTTAAGTCGTCACGGGACAAGGTACACGGGACCCACAGTAGCTGTGGGAAAGTGTTATGGTGGATGGCCACCACTGCTGTGCTCGACCGGCACAGGTATGACTGACCTGAAAGATAGTCAGTGAATACAAGGGCAACTCAGGATCTGGGGCAGGGATCCCAGACCTGACACTATGGCTGTGATATGATTTTGTTATTTAAGTGTAACAAGTCCTGAGTTCTCCTTAGTTAATGCTATAGTAGGGAATTATCAGGAGTATAATTCATTATGGACATATAGTTATTAATGTGTGTAATGCATCAGTCCATGGGTTAAGGGATTGATGAATTGATGAGTCGGTCAGGAAGATGTCCGGCTGGACACCTTCTCGATACAGTAATCCCTACCCTGAAAGGAAAGTCAGTGTATATGTTGATTGATGATGGGAGATGAAACCGGATTGGACTGGCACCAGGCGAAGGATGCTTGACAGAGTCATACAGTCGACTCTGGTGCTAGGGGTTATATGTAGCCCAGAAGTGTTACTTGACTGAACAGGTGTGCTATGGCTTTTTCTACCATCATTATGCCTATATATTATAGTGACTAAGTAGATCTATGATGTGATGATTTCATCCTCATGTTGGTAGACATGAGGAATGTCTGAGAGGCAGGTGACAGGGTGGAGATGCTGGTAGTCTTTGTTGTAGTTGAGTACTCACACCAACCTCTCCGTGTTTCAGGATCTGTTATTACTATACAGAAGAAGATTCAAGAGCTGCACCATGAGCTCTATGGGCCCACTCATTCCAGTGCCTATCCAGAAGTTGATTGAGGCCATACTGGGAGTGGTTGTCTGATTCTGCGAGTTCAATGTTGGAAGGAGCTGAGTGCTGAATAAGTCGGTAGGTCTAGGTTAGGACCTCCGTCAAGAGTCCGACGAGTGTCATCCGATCCTGAGAGGATCCAACACTGAAACGTCTGGTGATTCTGGCCAGTGAAGCACTGGTGACATTCAACCTCTGTGTAAACCTTGGTAATTGCAAGGTAGTGACCTTTCAAGTTGTGCAGAGTGATCATTGTTACCGGTCGCCATGACCTGTGTTATATGCTTCTGGCCCGGCTGGGTTATGGGACACCATGTATCAGTTGATGCTTACATAGTGTTTTTACATTGGTTACCTTTAGGAAGCCAACATGTGGTCCAGTGAACTAGGACATTGATTACAACATGGGTGGAAACACCAGAGTGAAATGTTTAAGGTAGGGAGCTACCTCATGCCAACATGATGAACTGTTGACTATGTTTGTGAAGGTAGGGAGCTACCTCATGCGATCGTGATGAACTGTTGACAGTGTATGCTAGGTTGTGATTACTACCCATGGATCAGGGTAGGTACATGATACTGTGTGAAGATCTATTGTCCAAGGACATGGAACTAAGGTGAAGTGTTTAGTCACCTGATAGACTTTACCAGTGACATTGTGTGTTCGTGTGGAGCAACCGCTTATTATGTAAGTGACATATCAGTGTGTGGGTCACTGATGAGATAGAAGAGTGACCTGGCTCTTGTGTATTTTGAGACGGTGCTACATGTATTGTTTCTGCAAGTGGGAGACCGCTAATGTTCTAGGGTCGGCCCAGACTTCATCAAGAGTGTGACGAGGGAAATAGTACGACAGCAAGGAAGGATCCTTGTTCATCAGTGCAGTGTCCGTCAGGCAGTGGTACGGCGCTTGATCAGCCCTTGCTTGGTTCTCTGGGTGAAGAGGGAACTTTGGAGAGGCAGCAGACCTTGGAGTTCCAGTCCACTGGAGGAGCCTGGGTGAGTCGCTACCACGGAGGCTGGACAACCGCACGAGCTATCGTCCGCCTCCATGATGAAGACTCATCTGCGTCTTTGATCTTGTACATAGTTCTTCTAGTCTGGCTTTCAGCCATCCTTCTCTGTGTTGTGGTTGACGTAGTTCAGAATTAAAATTTTGTTCTCTTAGCTATGACTTTGTGCATTGATATGACTGGTATCTGGTCCGAGCCCCCTTGGGGTTTGGAACCCTAGGTGAGGGAGGGGAGGTTAAGCTGTCCCGGCTTGTGTGGGGCCTGGTAGATGTAGAGTGCTATTGAGGTGGTTGGAGCAAAGGCAGGGGATAGTATCTATCGTGGCAAACCAATCCAAGCCCCGGCGGTCTTGTCACAAGATAGAGTGGGGGCTCGTCCGGGAGCTTCTCTTTGTTCTGACATCTCGTAGGAATAGGTTATAGTGTCATCTGTCCTATACCTATTATCTACTTGACGAGTAGGGCTACTGATACCTTTCTCTTCGACGTGGACCGACATTTAGTTAAGTTAGTATAGATACATACATGCATACATGCATACATGCATACATGCATACATGCATACATGCATACATGCATACATGCATACATGCATACATGCATACATGCATACATGCATACATGCATACATGCATACATGCATACATGCATACATGCATACATGCATACATGCATACATGCATACATGCATACATGCATACATGCATACATGCATACATGCATACATGCATACATGCATACATGCATACATGCATACATGCATACATGCATACATGCATACATGCATACATGCATACATGCATACATGCATACATGCATACATGCATACATGCATACATGCATACATGCATACATGCATACATGCATACATGCATACATGCATACATGCATACATGCATACATGCATACATGCATACACACATACACACATACACACATACATACATACACACATACATACATACATACATACATATGGCAATGCACGGAGAACAACATGCACACAAAGAACATACATTGATCCACACAGATACAAGATCACGCACATAAGTTGCATCATTGGCAGACAAACGGTGAAAACGAACACAAACAATACACGTATATAACTACATATATTTTTATATGTACATATTAATGCATGGCAATATACGAGGGGGATTCAAATGATAACTATAAATGTTTATGTTTGCGTGGTGATTATATTCTGAAGAAGTGTAAAAAAGAAACAAAATGTATAATTTTTTCAAAGTAGTCACCACTGCTTTCAATGCACGCCCTCAATCGCCGATAAAGTATTTGGATTACTTTAGAAAATAATTCTCATGGTCACCACTTGGTGTGCCTGACCCGGTCGTGAACAGTCTGTCACAGAAGTCACGCCATTTTGAAACTTCCTACTCCACTCATACA
>OY992877.1:209356323-209563823 GCA_963921405.1 Cepaea hortensis | reverse complement strand
ACAGTAGGGATAAGATAACAATGACACCAAGAGATATAACTGAACACAATATACAATAGAGATACGATAACAATGACACCAAGAGATATAACTGAACACAATATACAGTAGGGATAAGATAACAATGACACCACGAGATATAACTGAACACAATATACAGTAGGGATAAGATAACAATGATACCACGAGATATAGATGAACACAATATACAGTAGGGATAAAATAACAATGACACCAAGAGATATAACTGAACACAATATACAGTAGGGATAAGATAACAATGATACCACGAGATATAGCTGAACACAATATACAGTAGGGATAAGATAACAATGACACCAAGAGATACAGAAGAACACAATATACAGTAGGGATAAGATAACAATGACACCAAGAGATACAGAAGAACACAATATACAGTAGGGATAAGATAACAATGACACCAAGAGATATAACTGAACACAATATACAGTAGGGATAAGATAACAATGACACCAAGAGATATAACTGAACACAATATACAGTAGGGATAAGATAACAATGACACCAAGAGATATAACTGAACACAATATACAGTAGGGATAAGATAACAATGACACCAAGAGATATAACTGAACACAATATGCAGTAGGGATAAGATAACAATGATCCCACGAGATATAACTGAACACAATATACAGTAGGGATAAGATAACAATGACACCAAGAGATATAACTGTACACAATATACAGTAGAGATAAGATAACAATGACACCAAGAGATATAACTGAACACAATATACAGTAGGGATAAGATAACAATGACACCAAGAGAGACAGAAGAACACAATATACAGTAGGGATAAGATAACAATGACACCAAGAGATACAGGAGAACACAATATACTGTAGGGATAAGATAACAATGACACCACGAGATATAACTGAACACAATATACAGTAGGGATAAGATAACAATGACACCAAGAGATATAACTGAACACAATATACAGTAGGGATAAGATAACAATGACACCAAGAGATATAACTGAACATAATATACAGTAGGGATAAGATAACAATGACACCAAGAGATATAACAGAACACAATATACAGTAGAGATAAGATAACAATGACACCAAGAGATATAGCTGAACACAACATACAGTAGGGATAAGATAACAATGACACCAAGAGATATAACTGAACACAATATACAGTAGGGATAAGATAACAATGACACCAAGAGATATAACTGAACACAATATACAGTAGGGATAAGATAACAATGACACCAAGAGATGTAACTGAACACAATATACAGTAGGGATAAGATAACAATGACACCAAGAGATACAGAAGAACACAATATACAGTAGGGATAAGATAACAATGATACCAAGAGATATAACTGAACACAATATACAGTAGGGATAAGATAACAATGACACCAAGAGATATAACTGAACACAATATACAGTAGGGATAAGATAACAATGACACCAAGAGATATAACTGAACACAATATACAGTAGAGATAAAATAACAATGAGACCAAGAGATACAGGAGAACACAATATACAGTAGGGATAAGATAACAATGACACCAAGAGATACAGAAGAACACAGTGTCTTCGTCTCCTTTCACTATGTATTCCCCCATGAGGGTACAGTCCCTCAACCTATTCACTTCGAGCCAACCCATCCCGAGGTATCCCATATAGCATCATCCATGCCCTTCCCGTATTTTTCATTTATGTTTCTACTTCTCTTCTCCTTGCGTATTGTTTATATCTTCTCTCGTTTCTTTTGCCCTGTGGATTCCAGACTGCGGCTTTTCTAGTTAAACCATTCTCAGGTTTTCTCAGGTTATGTTCTATCCAGTCCAGCGCCAACGTCGTTTCTCCACCTATTGGTTCACTGGGATTTGTCAAGTTCTCTCAATGAGCTCCACGTTGGTGATATTTTCCATTTCTTTCCTTCTAGATTGCGCAGGCTGCAATGTTTGTAGTTTGTGTGTGTTGTAGTTGTTTGTGTTGTTGTCCGTGTTTCTGATTCATACAGTAGTACTCATTTCACGTTAGAACTGAACATTTGAAGCCTGGTGTCCAGTTTAACTTCTGTTGACTTCCCTAAATACACACTTTATAGTAGACATGAAATGGCATATTGATTCAGAAGTACATAGTGTCATCATCATCATCATCATGTGCCATGCCCACTGGCGTAGGCGTTCATGACTCTCCACCAATCTCGGTCTTTGGTTTTCTGGATCAACTCTGCCGCTAATATTCTTCCATGCCACCGTCTCAATCCATCCAGTATCATTTCTCTTGGTCTGCCTCTGCCTCTCTTTCCCAATCTTTCCAGTTGTCACGATGTTCTCCAATGCCCCTCTTCTCATCACATGACCAACCAAAGCTGTATGTCTCTTTCTTATTGTTGTATATAATGTTCTAGTTTCATTAGTCTCTTTCAGGCATTCATTGTTAGTTACTTTGGCAGTCCAAGGAATTCGCAACATTCGTCTAAGGAACCACATCTCTGTTGCTTCCAATCTCTTCCTAATTTGTTCATTTATATTCCAAGATTCACAACCATACACGAAAACAGGTTCTATATAGCTCTTCAGCACTCTCTATTTTACATTCAATGATAGTGACTTATTGCATAAGATATTCTTCATTTTCTGAAATGCAGCCTTTGCTTGTCCTATTCTGCTCTTAATCTCTGTTGTACATCTTCCATCCGAGGTTATACATGTCCGAAGATATTTAAAACTATCCACTTGTTGAAGAATTTTCCCTTCTATATCTATTTCACATGTGGGTATCACCTGTTTCTTTGACATCACCATAGCACATAGGATATAGTGTGTAAGAGCGTGTAAGAGACAAAAAAATGACATTTTGTCATTAAGGAGTACACATTATACAGTACTATATGTGTTCACAACAAATGATATCAAGTCACAGAAGTATAGATTATACAGAGCTCTGTGTAATTAAAAAAACCCAACAAAGACCCCATGTTTGATTTAACAAACTTTCGTCATTAGTAAACCCCCATCCCTCCACCGACCTATTAAATCAAGGACTTATTATGTATAAGATAAATGTGCAGACTGATTCCAACAGTTCACACAGTCAGATGTCAGCAACCACAGGACAGCCAGGAAATGGAAACGCCGCTGTGTTCCACCATGGGCCGGAAATTGCGCTGTCTGAATGTGTTCTATCACTATACTTCCACAACTGTGGACTGACAAGCATGGCAGCCTGGTGTTGGTGGCTGGCACTAGTAGACCGGGTCTTCAATATAGGCCGCCAGGAGACACACATACTAACATGTCATTAGCATTTTAAACACATTGTCTAATGTTTAAGAGGCCAACTCGCTCGTGGGCCGACAGAGCACACTTTCCATCGGTCAAGCTGACACTCTGGCCAGCACACCAGTGGTGATTAATCCCATGGGAGTGGTCAAGAAACCCTTAATGGTTTGTGATGTGTTACTTTATTGGGCCCGCACGGTCTCACCCATAAGTTCTCCTCATCCATAACGCACATATGGACACATGCATAAGGTATTAATCATAGATAACACATACAGACACATCCATAATGTATCTATCAGAGGTAACACACATACGGACACATTAATAAGCTATTAATTGAGATAACACACATGCGGACACATCCATAAGTTATTATTCATAGGTAACACACATACGGACACATCCATAATTTCTCTATCATAGATAAGACACGAACGGACGTACCCTCACACCCATAAGTTCTTTATCATAGATAACACACATACGGACACGTTCATTCGTTCTCCATCATAGATAACAGACATAAGGAAACATCCATATGGTCTGTTCCATAGTTAACACACACGGACACACCCTTAAGTCTGTACCATAGGTAACACACACTGACACACACACATGGACCGTCCTGGAAGACAAAGTAAATAAATAAATAAGTAAATAAATAAATAAAATCCCCGTTAACAAGAAATAATTGTGATTAAAAAAAAAAAAAAAAAAACAGAATCTCTCCGGATTATTTTTTTTTAAGGACCAGTATGACTTTGACTGACCAGATGGAAATTGCCTGAAAAGAAAATACCGCAAGGATGCGAACTGGGCATCTCATCTCATTATGCCATAGCAAAGAATAACCTAACACTTCACAACTCAATGTTAGTATCAAAGATATAACTTTTGTTTTCCATATGGTAAACAGACAACTTAGTTGCTTGGTGTGATATTCTAAATAATGTATCGATGTAAAGATATTGTATGTATGTCAGCATGCAAGCGTGTAGGTATGCAGAAAGATAGGTATGGGAGTTTGAATAACGAAGACACAAACAATAGATTGCACGATTTATTGCCTGGCATATTTCGCTGCATCTCGTCAGGTACATACTGCAGAAATCACACAACTTACGTGAATTAACTAGATAAATCCTTCAAGTTGAAATATACACATATTCGCACAGTAATGTCACTTATCTACCACGGTAATTTTAAGCTGACTAACATGTCTTTCTGTTTACACAATTCTGGCTTGCGTTGATAGATCATAATTGCTTCTGCAAATTTTAACAAGCGAGTATTTTGTGTGTTAAACAACACGCGAAATGCAGTGTCTCTGTCCACAAAATGGCCACTTTCGACAATGTGCCTACCGATTGAAGACGCCGGGAGCTTCCGGTGTGTCGGCCCCACGAGGCTAGCATCTCCTGTGTGTTGTATCTTGTTGACCCATTGAGGTATGTGTTATGAGAGTGGCGAACGAACGAACTTTATTTTCAAAGTGTCTCAAATTGGGCACGCAGGCCAGTCTTACATTAGTGACCAGAAAGATAAGTATTTGGGTGGACGGATGGTTAGTTAAAGTTAATTGCCTATCCTTTACAGGACGTTGCAGTCAATACCAGCAATTTTTGCTGTTGTGATCTCTTGGCTAGTTTGCGTTCAGTATTTTGAAATTGCTTTCTGATCGACTGCTACCCCCCCCCCCCCCCCCCCAAAAAAAAAAGCATAAAAGCCGTTAAAAAAACATCAACGCAGCTTGGTCGGCTGCCAAATCGCGCGCAGCTGTGTTTCGAACGCGGCTATACGGGATCACGAATAGCGTCTGTAACTCCTTCGTCAAGTTGCTGGAGGACACATGGTACACAGCTTAACAGTTACACACTTGAAAGCTCTGTTTCATGCCAAGTAAGTATGCCTTGAAATATGTTGCCACCCTCAAGATTTTAGACAAATCCTAATGTATTCAGTGCCGTGAACTTGGACAATGAGCAGTCAAGCTGAAAAACATCTGATGGCTGCAGAAATGTGGTTTCTGAGGAGAATGCAAAGAATATCATGGACAAACAGAAAAACCAATGACCAAGTACTACAGGAGACGAATGAAAATCGTAAATTGATTAGAGAAATTAGACGTAGACAGTCAGCATTTTTTGGACATGTTATGAGAAGAAATGAATTGGAGAACTTAGTGACAACTGGCAAGATCGAAGGGAACAGACCAAGGGGAAGACCGAGAAGTAAATACCTGGATAGCTTGGCCACATGGCATGGTCGAGACAGGAATGCTGAGCTGATCCACGACTCTGGTGGTTGAGTGAAATGGCGACTCATGACTGATTGACTCATGACATGATTGATTGATTCAGTGCCGGTCACCGTAACCAGCAGGCTTCGTGGCCAAATGCTTGCGAACGCGGTTCATGAGCCGTTTACGAGGAGTTCGAAACGCAGCCGATTTGTGCAGCAGACCGTGTCGCGTTGTATAATAACGTGTTGGTATGGGAGCTGGTCGTTCAGAAAGCTATGGCAAACTACTGAATGTAAAATATTTCTAATACATCAACAGCAGCTGAGAAATACTGGTATTGACTGCAACGTCATGCAAGGGATATGCAACATTTAAAAAAAATGTAGTCAGTATTACACCAATGACCTTAAACTTCCTAGACAAAATGTTGGCACTCAAGATATAAACTAGGAGATACCAAATAAATGAAAAAAAGAAAAATTCAGTTGAAGGAGATTTAAACCACGACCACTGAATTCAGTTTCAAGTAAGAAAAGAGCAAACAGATCACAGATCACAGTGTAGCACTCGATAGTCAGCTCGGACTAAAACAATAACAAACAAAGTAACGTAACGTATAATAACCACGTCATGTGTTTAGGAAGATTGCTGGAATATAACTGATCAAATACAAAGACACACTGACAGGCCTGCCTGTGTATTATTGTAACAGTAAAGGGAGTAGCTTAGGAGTAAAGAGTTAAGGAATGCTGCGCATTCCTTGACTAGTGGGAAAACCATAGCTAGTGAACGTGTGTGCACGAATGAAGAAGGGTATCTAGGCTGGCACACACGTCACTTGGGTCCCAGCTAGCAGGGAAGTAGAAAAACATGTAAACATCAGAATTTGAGCATAACATCATTATGCTGTAGTTGAACGATTCGACTAATAAAGAATGTTCTAAACAACGGAGACTTGTGTGCTGTACGATCATCACGTGCCTTCTAACCTGTGTGTAACATCTCTACACTATAATACAGGTTGATTTGGTGCCTTTGACCTCAAGAAATATGAGATGTCGTGGAGAGAGTTACCGCCATGAAAGATTCTTGTGTTTGGGCGTCTGGAGAAGGAAGTTTTTAAGTAAATAATAATAAGAAACGCAACAGCTGAAAGCCCACCCAGGGGTAGTTGTTGTGGGTTCTCAGTGTATTTCTGTTTAAAAAGGAGATCGATTTCTCAGGCCAGCTCAGAAGGTTTGACTGATTAACTTATTTTTTTGAAAGACTCATGTTTTTATCTAATTAGTAGTATGAAATAACTTGAGCACTGACCAACGCTAATTGTATAATGAGATCAAGTAATGCCGTTTTGCATCAAAAATTAGTACACAAGGTTATAAGAATGAACTCGCTGATTACATGTTACAACAACTTATGAAGTCTCGAGGTACCAGAAATGATTTCTTCTTCTTCTTCTTCGTTCATCCGGAGTTTTTTTTCGGATGTGATTGCGTTGTGCCTGTTTACAGCAGAGCTGCGTTCTTGCGCCGTTAGGCCGACACATCCGACTTCTGCGGGCATTTGTTGACCGGGTTAACCTTCCCGGGGGTTTCTTAGGACGTTTGACTCTCACTGTTGTGGTGTTATCCCCCATCCCAGCTGGTCCATATAGAACAGCCAAAGATCCTGGTCAGCCCTCAAGGGAAGGCAGGGGCAGACCATGGGCATTCCCCGCCATCCAAGGAGGCTTCCATACTTGCAGAGCCGATACATAGCGCTCTGGTACTGGGCTCACCCAAGGAATCGTCACGTCCTGCACATGGCTGCTTAGCCTCACTTCCGTATATTGGGCCTTCCGTTCACCATAGGCTGTTCTTCCGGAAACCAGAAGTATGCAGTCTGCAGATGACATCCACACAGTGAGCTTTCGATTCGGACTTTCCATGTAATGGATTTGCTAGCCAAGCAATATTCCATTTCGTGCCACTAGGACACTTTTCCACCTTTTATGAAGCCCACACAGTGGGCTTTTGATTCGGACTTTCCATGTAATGGATTTGCTATCCAAGCAATATTCCATTTCGTGCCACTAGGACACTTTTCCACCTTTTATGAAGCCCACACAATGGGCTTTTGATTTGGACTTTCCACGTAATGGATTTGCTATCCAAGCAATATTCCATTTCATGCCTCTGGGTCTTTATGAACCTTTAAATGTCAACCTGTATATAGTTAAAGTAATCTGCGGTCAACTTTAGCTTGTTGATATCTCCATAGAGCTTGTCCTCAAATGAAGCAGGTGTGGGCCAAAATATCTTTCTCTGTTCTGCATACGTTGGGCAATCCTGCAGCAAATGTTTTGCTGTCATTTTTCCAGTTCTACAATTACATTCATCGGTATCTCCTATCTTTAGTTTATTGAACAAGTGGTATTTCAGCCTGTTGTGTCCTGTGCGGAGTCTGAAGATTGCTACTTGTTCTCTTCTGTCGAGTTTGTAATATGCATCATCCTTCTGATGGCCTGGATGCTCTGATTCCCATTTGGTTCTATAAGTGCTTTTTATCAACCTCTTTGCCTCATTATAGGTTATGTCTATGTCAGGCTGTGGTAGTCGTCCGCCCTCTTTTGCCAGTCTGTCAGCCTCTTCGTTTCCAGGTATACTGCAATGTGATGGGATCCACTGTATTACAACTTTTTTGGATTTCTGGCATAGACCATGGAGTGCTGCTCTTAGGTCAGTTAGTTCTGTGCTGTTATTGCTCTTCAGTATTGAGACAGCTGACTTTGCATCTGTGAAGATAGCTATTTGCTTCTCTTTATTTTCCTCCATCAGGAGCATTTCTGCTGCAGTTTTCAGAGCCTCTACCTCCGCTTTGAAGTTACTTGAAAATTTTCCAGTTGCCATTGAATGTGTTTTTTTCGCTCCATTTTTTAAATTTAGGAGAATTCCTCCTCCTCCATTCTCTATTGAATTTTTGGCTGATCCATCTGTATATGCATGGGTCCAATTCCTGCTTGGGTAATGTTCTTTTATGTAGTTTAGGGTTATTTCTCTTCTTTCGGTTTCATGCTGAGTGTTCTTTTTCTCAATACCAGGAATGTTTTCTATCATCTCAGGCAGTTGCTGCTGTCTCCAAGCTGGGAACTTGTGTGCATTGTGTATGGGCTTGACTGTTGATATGTTAAGAATAGGATCTGACCTAATCCTTCGTTTTGCAGTTTCTACAAAGTTGCTACGCTTCAGTCTTCCCTTTCCAAAACCATTAAATCTGTTGTACATAGGGTGGTCTGTCAATCTTCTAAATTTTTCTGCTTGTTGCTGGGCTCTGCTATCTCTTCTATCCTGCATTGGTTGTAAACAAGTGATCTTTTCTAATTCATTAATAGGCGTTGTCTTCAGGCTTCCAGTTATGATTCGCATTCCTTGATTTTGGACTCTACTTATTTTGTTAAAGTTTGACTTAGCTGCTGTTGCCCAAGCTGCAATGCCATATTCCAGTACTGGCCTCACCCGCCCAGTATATAACTTCTTGAGAACTTTCTCATCTGCTCCCCATGTTGTACCAGCAAGCTTTTTCATGATTGCCATTCTTTGCCTTGCTCTTGTTCGATTTTTCTCAACCTGTGTCTTCCATGTCAGGCGACGATCAAAGGTGACTCCTAGATAGTTTGGATTTTCTTCATGGCGCAATATTTTTCCATTCAATACCAGCTTAGGTTGCTGAGTTTTAGTTGAGAGGGAGAACACTGTGCATGTTGTTTTCTCCTCACTTATCTTCACTAGCCATGATTTTGACCAGTCCTCTAGCGCTAATAGGGCTTGCTGTATTCTGCTGTTAGCTGTACTAATATATTCTTCAGATGTCCATATGGCTAGGTCATCTGCAAAGGATGATGTGTGTACTCTGGCTGGAAAATTTTCCGTGATGTCGTTTATATATGCTAGGAATAATGTTGGTGAAAGAACTCCTCCTTGGGGGACACCTTGCTCCAACAGCATCATTTTGCTGGTTTGTCCTTGTACTTTTGTCCTGGCAGTTCTGTTCTCAAGGTAGTGGCTGATCCATTTGTACATTTTCCCGCAAACATGCATTTTTTGCAGTTTTACTTTCAGTCCTTCCTTCCATACTTTATCAAATGCTTTTTCTAAATCTATCCAGACTGCTAGTGTGTGCTTTTTCTCTTGGAAGGCATCCTCTATTTCCTGAGCTATATAGGTTATTTGATCTTCAGTAGATCTGTACTTTCTGAATCCTGCTTGGTGAGGTGTTAAGAGTTGGTTTTCTTCCAGATGCCATGTTAGCCTGCCATTGATAATGCGTTCCATTAATTTTCCTACACAGCTAAGAAGACTGATAGGTCGATAGCCATTTGGTTCTTCCAGGTCTTTTCCTTTCTTTGGGACTGGTATTAGTATAGCTTCCTTCCATGCCTGTGGGACTATTCCCCTCTTCCAGCTGTAATTTAGGACTGCTAGTAGTTTCTTTTTTGCCTTAGTGCCTAGTCCTATTAGCATTTCATTTGTGATTCCATCCTTTCCTGGTGATGTCTTCTTTTTTAGGGTATTCATTGCCTGTTCCATTTCTTCCATTGTTAGATTTGCCATCATATATTCTGCTGCTGTCTCTGTATATGTATGATGCATCTGTTTATCTTTGATTGCTTTCTTCTGTTCGGCTGTAATATCAATGTGGTTTGCACTGGCATAGTGTTCCATTAGTGCATTTGCAGCCTTTTTTCCTGTAAGCAAGGAATTTCCTTGTTTAATTGTTATTTGTTTGTTTCTAGGTCCTTCATTGTTCATGGCTTTCACTAGTTTCCATAGTTTGTTTCCATCCCTGTCAAAATTCAGGTTTTCTGTTTTTTTCCTCCAACAATCTCTTGTTGTTTGATTTACTGTTCTTTTATATTTTGCTGAGATGGCTTTGAGAGAGATGTTCGCTTCAGTTGTTTGTTCTCTCTCTGCGGTCTTCCTAGCATCTTCAACTTTGTCCTCCAAAAATTGTAGTTCTTCAGTCCAGTATGGTTTGTAATTTTTCCTTGCTCCTCTTGGAATAGACTCAGTGGCTGCCTGTATTATTGCTCTGTTTAGACTTTCCACCATTTGCTTCATGTTGCCATATCGTGTATTTACGTTTTCACAATATTTGTCTGTTAGTATGGCAAATCTGTCCCAATCTGCTCGTTTGTAATTCCAACGGGGCAAAGGCTTTTGCTCCTGTGGAACATACTCCATATTTATTACAAGCTTGATTGGTCTGTGGTCACTACCTGCTAATTGGTCCAGCACATGGCGATCGATTTTGTGGAGGATGTCTCCTGTGCAGAAAGCTAAGTCTGGAGTAGAAGTGGTAATCCATCTTCTGGAGTAGAAGCTCAGTGTGTCATCCGCTTTGTTAAGTAGATGGAGATTTGAGTCTATTTCTCAGTCCTCCACTTCATCTCCTCTTTTGTCAGTATCTGGGTATCCCCATCTTTCTGAACGGCTATTAAAGTCTCCGACAACAATGCAATTTGTGTCAGTTATTTCCATGTTTGAGAGTGTAAGATCCTTATCTGCCGGGCTATATAGATTGTAAATTCTTATTTTCACATCCTTTATCATTATATCAACACCTATAATTTCCGTTTGGTTGTCAGAGATCACAGATACTTCGCTGCAAGGTATTGTATTTCGTGTAAGTATTACAACTCCTCCTTTATGTCCTTCGCGGTCAAAACGTGTGGCCTGATATCCCTCGACTGAAAATGTGCGATTGGCGTTGAGGTGTGTCTCTTGAATGCATGCCACATCTATTCTATCTTTATGAAGACGCTGTGTTAGGGAGGCTTTCTTGTTATAAACTCCTTCTGCATTCCATTGTAGTATGTTGAGTGTCTGGGTGTTTGGTCAATAGCTCTTAACCTACTCCTCTGTGCCTTGACTCCACAGCACAGGGGAAGGTGACCACCAGTAGTCATGGGTGGACCCCCTCGAGGCAGGGGGCCCGGCACTATCACCGCCTGATGGGACTTCACGGGATTAGCACCATATCGATTAACTTTCATCTGTGGCATCATGAAATGATAAAGTTACGTTGCACTTCTTTGTCAAGCCTGTGGCTCAGTACATCCGATTTCGACAAGCATTTGTTCGGGATGCTTTCCCTAGCCTTTGACTGTCCCCAGTCTACCTACAAGGCAGCAGGTTTGTGCGTCACTTCGTCTGGTCCCTCTCCCTTGACCTGTCCGACATGGGTGACCCTACCAGTAGCTGTGCTACCGTCGGCATAGCTCTTGGGGTCATTGGAACGCTCAAGCCCCTCTACCTCGTCAAGGTGGACGCACGGCAGAGGGGCCAGAAATGATTTAATTTCAACAGAACAATAACCTGCTCCAAATAAAACTACAAGTAAAACAAAGAATGCTGAAAATTATGAGTTTTAGCTCATTGGACTGTTGAAGGTGAAGTCAAGGTTATATTGCAAATTCCATAATTATTAAATCGAGATCCTCAATACTCTCTACAGTCACTTCACTTAAGTGAAGGCATTGAGGAATATAGTCAACTTGTCTCAAGTCAAAAGTTGTTACAATAAATTTAACTGACCGTTGTTGGAATGCCACCTAACATATAACGGAGTGGATAGAGTCAGGTTTGAATCCAATTGTTGTTGACTGGATCATTTTTACGCTGAAACATGTGAAAATGCCAGATATGCTGTTGGAAAGTGAGTTTGCTGAAACCGGGAGCAGTTGTCGGTTGAAAAATCGTGAAGGTGACCTTGCTTGACGGAAATTAAAGTCTAACGCTTACAGTCAATCGAGCAAGTAATCAAGCAGTTTGGTATCGAGCGTTATATCGAGCACAATCAATGACAGGAAAATAATTGGAAAGAACTGACTTCGACTTAGATTGAATTAGGAAATCCAGAGGTTTTTTTTGTGTTCTGATCCTTTCAACGGTGTCGATTAGAGTTGGTATCAGGATCAATTAGAAATTTCTTCATCAGGATATCAATTAAGTTCTTTTATCAGGATTCGTGATTAGAACAGAAAATTTTCTTCGTCAGGATCTTCGATTGGAGTTTTTTGTTAGTATAGTTAGATAATAGATAATATTAGAGTAATTAATTGAACAGATTATGTATTGCTGCTGAATTTGAAATTAATATTGTTTGAAATATTTGTATATTGCTTAATAATTTCCATTATAGATTCTAGAATGGAACCCCAAGATTTTTCACAGGTACTGACTGGAGTTGGTGGGGCAATATCAAGGTTGGATGCAGTGTTAAGACAACAAAATGTAAGCAGTGATGTTGAGAGATTTAATGGACAAGCAAACCAGTTTAAGAAATGGGTCATTTCTATTGAGAAACATGCTTATTTAGTAAACGCTACAGATGAGGAGAAAAAGAATTTGGCATACAGAACAAGTACAAGTCCAGTTTCTGACCATATAAGAAGAAAACTAGAAGCAGGAAGAGGTGAAACCTGGGAAGAATTTAAAGATGATCTCGCAAGAAAATACGCTGAAATTACTGATCCACAACACGCATTCTCAGTATTGCGACAGACTAGACAAAATACTACAGAAAGTGTACAGCTATACAGTGACAGGTTAATCAATTTAGCGGAAGAGTCATTTTTAGGACAGAATGTACGAGCTGAAGAAGTGGAACGGATGTTAGTAGGGATTTTTGTTGATGGGATTAGGTCAGATGGATTGAAATTTAAATTATTAAGAGAGAATCCTGCAAGATTGTCACAAGCGGTAGATATCGCTATACAAGAGGAAAGCTTGAGGAGAAGGTTTAGATTAAGGGTAGGACGAGAGTTAGGTAGTAGTTCGGAAGATAGAATTGAAGAACCTATGGAAATAGGACAGTATAGACATGGATGGAGAGGAAGACGAGGAGAAATACAGATGGTACAAAGAAACGATAACGTATATAATCAAGGGAGAGGAGGACAAGTGAGAAATACTGTAAGAAACATGGAAGGTAACACAAATAACTCGAATGTGGTGTGTTGGGGATGTCACCAACGTGGGCACTTTTTTCGCTTCTGTGGTAACAGACGTGTCCCATCGAATACACAAAATAATAGAGGTGTTCAGACGAGTACACAGAATAGAACTGCAAATGGCAGACCAGCAAATAGGAATTATGGAGAAATGCAGAGAAATTTTAGAAGGTCAGGAAATCAGGGAAATTGGCATCCCGCTTACTGAACAGGGTCGGCAGTAGGAGGGAAGATAGTAAGATCCAAAAGGGGCATCAATGTGTTAAAAACTCAAAGGATGAGTATAGTAGGACATTTAGAAATAAAAAACAAGCCGAGATAAAACAATTGTCATTAAATATGGTAGATCCTAGTTCATGTATAGTACAAATAGGAAAATATAAAGTTAGAACATTAGTTGATTCGGGAGCACAAGTTAGCGTGATTAAAGAAGCATTTTTATATCGAATGTTAAAAAATTGTAAAATATTTAGAATTCAGGAGAATCTTCATTCGGTAACGGGACAAAAATTAGAAGTGCTAGGACAAACGATGATAAACTTGAAATTAGGAGGGATAAATGTCAGGCATATGTTCCATGTGGTCAAGAATTTAAATAGAAATATGATATTGGGTAGAGATTTTTTATTGAAAAATGGGGTGAGACTTTTATTTGATTTGCATAAATTAAAATTCCAAGATGTTTACGTAGATTTAGAAGAAGATATGCATGTGTCGACACTAGTTAGAGTCAAAACGACCATGAATTTAAAACCACAGTCAGTTAATTTGATACAAGCAAAGCTGAAGAGAAACCCGTATTATGTAGCAGGAAACATAGTCAGAATCACTGAATTGCAAAAAGAAATAATTGATGAGCCAGGTTTAGAAGTTCCAGATGGAATAATAGAATTGGATAAAAGTTTAACATTTCCAGTGATGGTTATTAATAACACAGGTAGAGAAATTAAATTATACGGAGGATGTGTAATAGCCAAGCTAGAACATAATGTTAGTGACATATTGGCAACAGATAGAGTAAATATGCCAGGCATAAGTTATTCAGAAACCTCTAGTGAAAGAATTAATAACAGGCGCGGATGCGGACGAAAAGGGAACGTAAGAATGGATGAATTGATCCATCCATCCAGAAGAAATACAGCCCAAATACATTCACTAGACAAAGTGACAAGGGAACAAGAATTGTTGGCACAGTTAAAAACTCCGCCAGAAAATAAGGAAGTATTAGAACAACTTATAAAACAAAATCAGGATGTGTTTGCAATTAATGATTTAGAATTGGGAAAGACAAAAACAGTTACAATGGAAATAGATACGGGAGACCATCCACCAATTAGTTTAAAACCATATAGAACTCCATTAAGAAATAGAGAAGTCGTAGAAAAGGCAATAGAAGATATGTTGAAAGCAGGCATAATAACAAGATCAAAATCAGAATGGTCATCTCCGGTCGTCATAGTAGCCAAATCTGATGGTTCGAACAGGTTCTGTTGTGACTACAGGGCGTTGAACAAAATTACTAAGAATGTAGCGTACCCATTGCCGGTGATTGATGATATTTTGGGGTTACTTAATGGCTCTACATATTTCACAACGCTGGATGCAAGAGCAGGATTTTGGTGTATTCCGATGTCGAAGGACGCGCAAAAGAAAAGTGCCTTTTGTACTCATATTGGTTCTTACGAATTCTTACGTATGCCATTCGGTCTCAAAAATGCACCGTCTCACTATATGTTCTTAATAAATGAAGTACTAGACGGTATGCAAAATTTTGCCCTGGCCTATATAGATGACATATTGATATTTACGAAAGGGAATGTGGAGAATCATTTGAAACATATTAGACTAGTATTTGACAGATTAAGAAGGCATGACGTTAAATTAAAGCTTAGTAAGTGCCAGTTTTTAAAGACAGAAACAAAATATTTAGGCTATATAATAAATAGGGAAGGTATTAAACCAGACCAGGACAAGATAAAGGTTATTAAAGAGTTACCTCCTCCAACTAATGTTAAGGAAGTGCGTGCATTTATAGGTACGTGTGCATATTATAGGAGGTTTGTACCAGCGTTTTCAAGGATAGCAATACCTATTACGAATTTAACGGGAAAATACGCTAGATTTAAGTGGGATGATGAGTGTCAAAAAGCGTTCGAACTTTTAAAAGATAGCTTAACAGTGGTACCATTATTGACACATCCAGACTTGAATAAACAACTAATACTATACACAGATGCTTCAGACAACGCAATAGGAGCATGTTTGGTTCAACCATATGAAGGAGAAGAATCTGGAATACCAGGGGTTAAAAATGAAGACCAATCTATTTCTTGTCTCATAAACTCAGTAAGACTCAAAAGAAATGGCCGATTATTGAGAAAGAAGCATATGCTATACACTACGCTCTTCAAAAATTAAATTACTACTTACATAACGCCAATTTCATTATTAGAACTGACCACATGCCATTAAAGTCGATATTAGAAGCACCAATACAAAATAGGAAAATACAAACGTGGGCATTGAATTTACAGGGATACAATGCTAAGGTTGAATATGTTTCAGGGAAACATAATACATGCGCCGATCTTTTGTCTAGGATCCCATATACACAGTCGTCAGGAAACACGGAAGATGAAGCTGAACCAGAGATAGACGATCGAAACTGGCAAGTAAATATATTAGATTCTGCCATAATAAATAGGGAAGAATTTGAGAGTTTACCATCGGATCAAGAGTCTGAACCTAGAACAGAAGACCCACATTTAGAACAGTTTGATATGAAAACAGAACAAGAATTAGATCCAAAAATAGTACAGATAAAAAGAAAACTGAAAGAAACAGGGGAAAATAGTTTTAAAAGAAAGTTTGTAGAGTTACAAGAAGATAATCAATTATATTATATCAGTGAAAAAGGTGAAGGAGTAAGAAAATATATTCCGAAACATTTAGAACAAGAAGTCTTAAAGGCATATCACGATAATAATGGTCATTTTGGACGAGATAAGTTAGTGAAGGCTATTAGCAGTAAATATTACTGGCCGAATTTATTCAAAAGCGTATATGAATATGTTGAAGCATGTGAAAAGTGTAGGTTAAGAAACATGAAGATAATCAAATGTCCTTTACAAGATACTGATATTCCTCAATTTCCAATGCAGAAAGTAAGTTTGGATATTTCAGGTCCTCATCCAAAAACATTATCGGGAAATGTATACCTACTACATATAGTTGATTCATATAGTCTCTGGCCAGAAGTTTATCCAATTCCAGACAAGAGTGCTGATTCAGTTATAAATATGCTTTTACAAGAATTTATACCAAGGTTTGGGTGTCCACAAATAATACTTACAGACAATGGGAAAGAATTTGTAAATAGAAAGTTTGAAAAATTGGTAAAAGATTTGAATATAAAACACATTAGGACTTCATATTACAGACCAACTTCTAATGCTAAAAATGAGAGACAACATAGAACACTATACAATATTCTAGCGAAAAATGTAGAAGAACACGATATGGATTGGGATCTTTATTTGGGGATAGCATTAGCGGCGATACGTACACACGAAAATGAAGGAACAGGTTTCTCACCATTTTACTTAGTACATGGGAGAGAACCAATATTGCCAATTGATAATTTATTAAAGCCTAGAAGAAAATATCTGGGGGAAGATTTTCAGGAAACAAGGTTGCAAGAGATGCACAAAGCACATGTACGTTTAAGAAATAATATAATTAAGGCTAGAGAAAGACAGAAGAAATACGCAAATAAAAATGCACACTTACAAGAGTTCAACATAGGTGATAGGGTGTATTACAAAAAACATAGAAAGAACTCTAAGTTTGATGCTCATTGGGTCCCGGGATACTATATTTTAGAAAAAAAGGGTCCAGTGTCATATACTATTAAGAATCAAATTTCAGGGCATGTTGCACGTTCACATGTAGAGCACTTAAGGCGGGATAATGAGGAAAGGGATGCAGAGAATAGTAATAATAATTATTGTTCCGAAGAAATATTGTCAGGTGGACAGATTGTCAGACAATCGGTATATCCAATACCTATAGAGAATGGGAAACAAGTGACAACAGCATATACTACAGCTGAACAAGAAGAAACAGTACCAAAAACAGTCATGACGGAGGAAAATAACATGTATGACGATTATATTAGCGAAGAATCAGTCAAAGAAAAAATAGAACCTCCATTTATGAATACAAGACAGGCAGTAAAAAGAAAGTTAGATAGTCAGAAAGAAAAAGAAATTAAGAGGCAAAGGAAACTTAGAGTGAGTTCTTCAAGTGGTGAAGATATGCCACTATTTGAAAATTTGTTGAGACGGCAAGACAGGAAAATTAGATTGGATTTAGAAAGGAAGAAATTAGCGGTTGCTAGTAATGGATATACAGATGGGGAACAAGAAATGGATGAAAAGTCAGAAACTGATGAAGAAGCTGATATGAAAGAAGATAGCTCTCCTCGGGAGGATAGCGACATTGATGTAGATATTGCAATTATAGAAAAAAATTTGAAGTTATTAAGAAAATGGAGAAGAGATAGATAAATAGCCTGGTAGAATATTCTGCAGATGGCAGATAGAAGAAGAAGTTAGACACGATATTTTTGTGTTTACAAAGAAGGTAGTTGGTAAATAACGTAAGCAAGAGTTGTTGGGAGGATTACACATAATATGGTAATAACTTGAGATTTATTGGTATATGTTTTGTGATCATGTTGGTTTTTTAAGTGAAGTGTGGAGTTTTTCTTAAACGGAAAACAATTATTGAGTAGTCATAAAATGGTCTTGCATTTCCTTATATATGTTTAATTTGATTAATGTGTGGGGATAAATATGATGAGGGGGTTGATATGGTTTAGTCAATTGTTTGGACTTCAATGGTGTTTTATGAAATGTGAAGAATAAGTTAACTTAGCTGGTTATTTTTACAATGTTTTGGTTTTATTGAGTTACCCTGAGTGTGTTTAAAATGATTATTAGTTTGACGTTCAGTTAGAAGAAACAGATGACTTAAAGTAGTTGAGTCGTTTAACGTATGTAACGTTTATAAATAGAATTTGAGGGTGAAACATGATGGGGTTAAGGGGGAAGAAGTAGTGGTTAGTGAAGTGACTCAATATGTTGTAATGGAGGAGTATGTTGATATTATTGGGGGAGTGAATTTGGGACTACATTAGCTGGTTCGCAATGCTTGGGTTAAAAATAGGAGCTGGGTTGAACAGCGTTTAATGGGAAAATAAGGGGGGAATGCCAGCTTGAGTTTTGGCATTTAAATAAGTAGACATTGGAAGAAGAAGACTGTATGTAACAGTATACTAATAATTTGGAGTTTTTTTTTGAAGGAATGGTAAACTTGAACTTGACGAGATGAATGATACAAAAGCTGGTGGTTTTGGATTAACATATTTTTTTTGATAATAACAATTATTATTGACGGAAACTGAGGATAAATTTTGAAACTTTATTTTTATAAAGTTTTGAGAATGTATGGGAAGAGAAAGGTGATTACTTCTTACTTTTTCCTTACTTTTTCTTATTTATTTTTAGGTGCGCACCTACCAAATCTAACCTACCCAATCTAACTATTTCTTTCTGTCTATCCTAGAATAGTGAGAGTGTGAGAATGTGAATAAGTGAGAAATAAAAGATAAGGGGAATATCTTCAGTTTTGTCAATCATAATTTAGATGGACACTTTAAATTTAAAAGCGGTTCGCTTATGGAGAGTTTTGTAGCGAGTTTTCTGGAGAATTTTATGGAGAGTTTTGTATCGAGTTTTCTAGAGAACTTTTATAACGAGTTTTGTAGAGAATTTCGGTATTATTGTCTCTGGTTAGCAATTGGCTATGATGAGATAGGAGAATGAGAATTGAGTTAGGAATTATATGGAATTGTTGTTAATTGTGGTATAGAGATGTAGAGTTAAGTGCTTAAGAGTTGGGGTTGAGATTTTTTCAGGGAAAAATTCTCTTTGAAGAAGGGGAGGTATATGTAACAGTAAAGGGAGTAGCTTAGGAGTAAAGAGTTAAGGAATGCTGCGCATTCCTTGACTAGTGGGAAAACCATAGCTAGTGAACGTGTGTGCACGAATGAAGAAGGGTATCTAGGCTGGCACACACGTCACTTGGGTCCCAGCTAGCAGGGAAGTAGGAAAACATGTAAACATCAGAATTTGAGCATAACATCATTATGCTGTAGTTGAACGATTCGACTAATAAAGAATGTTCTAAACAACGGAGACTTGTGTGCTGTACGATCATCACGTGCCTTCTAACCTGTGTGTAACATCTCTACACTATAATATTATGTCCACCCTGTAACATAATATCATAATGCACTGATAACACCGTCCGTAAGAACGTGGACACAAGCACGACACAAAGAACAGAGCAACGTAGGACGAGAAAGTGCCCCATTCACTCCCAGCCAATCAAAGGGGAAATCCCCATTGAATACGAAAGTGCTTAAAATAAGAACTTGTAAAGCTGCTTGGTATAGAATGTTCTTGAAGATGTACAGGCTGAATTGAATGAATGAATCGAAAAAAAGGAGAAGTAGAATCGATACCCATAATGAAAACACAAGTGAGTGCAAAGCGAGCTAACAAGAAAAACGGTACAAATTACGATTTTCACTAATAGGAATGAATCCGACATTGGAAAATTATACACTTTAATGAGATTGGAATATGTATAAAGCTACATCTACCTAAGCCAAAGATGCCATAAATCAGCAGTGGAATCAGAATGGCCAAAACAAAACAAAAAAAAAACAAAACAGAAAAAGCACACACATTCAGAACATGAAACATGTACTTCTTTCCGAGATAATGCCAAGCAAATTAAAGGTCACAGCATGCTGCGTGTACTCAACATTTCTGTGTGCGGTGGAAACAAGCACCTTGGTTACACAGATTGAGCATACAATCCAGGGTTTTTAAATGTAGGTCTTAGGAAGACAGGGTCTAGTTGCTAACATGGAAATGCAAGGACAAAATGCAAGGACAAAAATAGACGTTCTGGGACAAAATACAAAAAATGACGGTGATAAAGACCTTAAAATAAGAGAAAGACGAGTAATTTGGCTAAATCAAACAACCATCAAAGCACAATGGAAGAAAATAAACGAGGAACAAACAAAGCTAAACGTTCCCAAAGATGTAAATGAATGGACAATACCAAGAAAAGATCAGGACACAGTCTAGTGAAATGTACATCAAAACCTCAGCAGAGAAATTGTTATAGATCTATAACCGCCAATCTTTACTAAAGGGCGACACTGGATGATGATGATGATGATGATGATGATGACGATGATGAGCGAACAGCGGAACGTTGACGTCTTCCCCACATGGAAGTGGTGCACACTGGGAATCTAAATTGTGAGACCTCAGGCTAACGGAACTTTGGCTGGCTAGGTGGGGCGAGATCCATCCGGTTCAAACTATACCAGAAGCTGGGTCAGCCTAGCATGCCACTATAGGGATAATAATGCAGAGATAGAGAGAGAGAGAGAGAGGGAGAGAGAGAGAGAGAGAGAGAGACAGAGAGAGAGGGAGAGAGAGAAAGAGAGAGAGAGAGAGAGAGAGAGAGAGAGAGAGAGAGAGAGAGCGAGATAGGCGTCATTCTTTTAACATTTCGTTTTTATAAATTAAAATTAAAGAACCTCTTCACATTTCGTAAGGCACAATCAATTCAATCAACCAGGTGCCATCTCCATAGTAAAAGTTGACTGCAATGGATCAAAACACTGTCTGTCTCTCGCCTTGATTATACATTCTGTCAGATTGCTGTTTGTCCATCTCTCGCCTTGATTATACATTCTGTCAGATTGCTGTTTGTCCATCTCTTGATGTTATCTTCCCACTTGTATCGTTGTCTACTTCTTGCTCGCATGTCTTCAACCTTGCCATCCAGTATGGCTTTCGTTTTTTATAAGAGTGTATTGTTTTTTATCGTGGCCGAAATATTTCACTTGCCTCTTTTTTTATTTCTTTCATCAATTCTCTCCGAAAGTATTTCAGGATCCTCGCCGGTGCTACGGAGTTAGTGCACTGAGATGAGATTCTCCAGACTTAGGCTTGAGTTGGGAGTAGAACGGAGCACTTATGGGTTACACCCGTGTGCCGTGATGTTGATCCGTCGACTAAACTAAACTAAACTAAACTAAACTAAACTAAACTTATTTTTACGAATCGGCAATCGCTGTGTAATGTGGTCAGTATCCCGATGGTCGAGTTTACTTCCCAACAAATTCCTGGTACGGAGTCTAGGCTGACTCGACCTTGTCAGTATCCCGATGGTCGAGTTTACTTCCCAACAAATTCCTGGTACGGAGTCTAGGCTGTCTCGACCTGGTCAGTATCCCGATGGTCGAATTTACTTCCCAACAAATGTATGGTACCCAGACTAGGCTGGGTCGATCTGGAAGCACTGGTCCATTTTACAAATCCGCCCAATGAGGAATCGAACACACGACCACCGGATGGAAAGGCCTGCGTCTAGCCAGTACGCTTCCACTGCTCCCTCTTCGTGTGCTAGCGCTGACAAAATATACAACCGATAATATTGTTTCTTGTTTCCTAAAGTGCGCGCATAAATAATATAATCGCTTGCCAATTACCTTAATAATTGTGAGAGAGGAGGAGATAGGGATGTTTTCTGGCAGACGACACTAATTTCTTCCTGTCCTCTACTTAGCACCCATTATCAGCCCGCTCTTTTCATAAACCAACAGACAGAAAAATCTCTCCTCGCCATATGTCTCCACGTCTCCCCACCCACAATTCACCTCTCCATTTTGTGTTCCAATTTCCGCTCGCTGAAACTTGACATTTCAGTTTTGACATAAGCATCATTTCCGTCTGTGTGTATCTGTAATTTATTAGGGCGGCCGTAGTTATAAATACTGTATGAAAATATTGACACTAAAATGAAGCTATTATCCGGCGAACTGGCGAACTGGATATTTGAATAATACATTTCTACGCAATATTTCCTTGAACCCTGACCTGTTACAGAGTGATAAAGATGCGGGAAGAAAATGTCGGACAATGGGGGAAGCCTCCATAGACCACACAGCAAGAAAGATGAAGAGGTTTATTGATAAATAAAATGTAAGTAAAAGAATCCTTTTATACGCCTTACTGCGCACATGGTATATGGTTTTAGACCTATATTCTTTTTATAAACACACATTAAAAGCGCAACTCCATTCAACCACGCCAACGCGTATACTGACGCAACTGCGCGTATTGGTAATCAATTGTAGCCAGATGTGGCAGCCAAAAGCTTGGCGCGAAGAGATGTCTTATGTAAGAGTGTGCAGACGGCAGGTCGGGATTAGCCCGGGGACATCTATTTGCGTGTATCTGTGCCAAGACAGGAGTTCTCCAGCATCCGTTGATAGTGTCCCGGGCATCGATTAGCACGAGGAAATCGGGATGTGCGGTGTAAACACCCGAATGCACGCTAGGTCTGACAGGCGTTATATTATCCCACATTGCTTCTTCTTCTTCTGTCCTTTATCCTTGTCACAGAACACCGCGTTACCACCCCATAATATATCTCGGTCAACAATCTAGATGGACAAAGTAGAGGAATAAAGGCTGAATTACGCTTCTCAGCGTCTATCCAGCTATGGTGCATGATTACGCAAGGAGACGGCCGACACTTAGAGCGATCACAGGCTAGAAATTTACAATCGCGCATCTAACACGGTTGGGGTCAACCGAGAAATTTGACGCCTTAGAAGGCATATGTTCACCAACAGAGTACAGGTGAAAATCCCTCACGAAATTCTTACTTGATAAGACCCCCGGGTTAACACATTGCCGATGAAAACACAGACTGCATGAGGACTGTCCAGCCGAGCAAAGGTGTTATATGTGCGTATTCACGGACTGAAGTGTGAAAGAGCCGGCACAGCGGGAGATAATTCAGACTGGATCGAGAAACTAGGTGTGAAGCGACATGACGTGGGACTCAGTGAAATAAATGCAGAGTGAGGAGTGAAAAACGGCAAAGAGATAAGAGCATTGATCGTACCTTGTATAAATACTCTTGACTAGATCTGCTCAAATCAGATACGTCAGATTCTGTGATCCGATATGGAGCGAGTAAATGTATATTCCATTTATTGTTGAGTAGGGATTCTATGCTGTTTAGTATTGTCTGTAAATGGTTGTCGCGGTAACTATTCAGCAAAGCTGCATAATTGCGGATTTGCTTTTCCTCTATCTGATCTATGTTACTTCTAAGAGAACTACTGTGGTCTTCTTTTGTTGAGTGCATTTTTTTGTACAGAATACAGTCAAATGACTATTTCGTTTAATTCTTCACCACGGCAGTGGCTAAGTAACGACAGATCGCTCATACCTACATTTTTTCTGTCCCGTGTTTGTTGCTCCTATGAAAACTATTAATTTCTCAGTTTGTTGGAGATAATTATATTACTACATTTTTGCATTAAAACTACTTATGTAGGAAATATCTTTATATAGTTAATGTTTAGTATATGTTAGATATATTTATTTGTAATATGCTGACCTACCAATATGAATAGTGTGTGCTAGTGTTACGAGCAGCGTGGATAGGCAGAACGTCTAGTACCGTAGCAGGCTCTATGGGTAATATGTTAACCCCATTGGGAAGATTATATGTTACCAGCATTTTTGTGTTTGGAGCAGAGGTGTAGTGGTGTAGACATTACTCACACTATGTACCGGGTATATGGTGTGCTCAGCCCTGTCAGTGTGTGGTGAACAAGCGTTCATCGTTACTCACTGAGACCTAGCACAGAGACTGATCACCTGCACTTACGCCAGGCAATTAAACATTCGTGTAATAATACTACTGACCGTTTGACGGAGCGGTTGCAAAGAACCGGGTGTCTGATTAAGTGACATGGACTTAGGATATTCCATTTCTTATGACGGGACTGTTAAAAGGGAAGGCAGGAGATGTAATTACCGGCGTGTTAGACAATGACTCAACGGTAGGAGATAGATATATAGAGAGAAAGAGAAGAGTTAACGCAGTAAATCGGGAACAGGGACACTGCCAGACATGTCAATGTGGGTGTGTGTATGTGGGTGATAAATGGTATGTATTACCTAGGATTGTATTAGTGTATAACTAGAAAATACACATTCTTGATTATATATTCCAAGCTCTCAACAAGAGTGCCATGTTGTAGATCCCGAAAGCGAGGAAAGACCAGGTAGCGTCAGGACTGGACATTGCTCCATAAAAACGACGGGCTGATCCTACTGGATCTTAGGTGTTTTCACTGGACATTAGTGAAATCCTATTGAAATTAAGGCATCATCTCACCTTCCTCCCGACTTCATACCACAGAACCATGCAGTCTACAAAAACTTACGTGCAGGTTTTTGTTATTTACATCTTAAATGTAGGAAATGAAGTAGGAACTACACACCGAACTCAATCGCATAAGTACTTGGTGTGTTGAAGCTGGGGCAATGGTCAACCCAACAAAGGCAACAGTGACATGGTTCTCGTTGAATAATCATATTGTTAACACTCCAACACCAACAGTTAATCTGTGTTCAGAGACGTGGAAAGAACGCAGGCAATGAATTACCTGGGGATACGTTTTGATCGACACCTTGCTTATAATGAGCACATAGAGCAGGTGATGAAAAGGCCAAGCGGGGTTTAGCTGCGATGCGGGTGATGGCGGCAGCAAACTGAGAGCAGCGCCATCTATGTCTTCTATATGAGGGTCTGGTCCTTTCTGTTTTTGAGTATGAAATGGCAATCCTGGCTCTCAGCCGTAAGCAGATGGAAAGGATGGAAAGGATACAGAATGAAGCTATGCGCATTATTATTGGATGTACAAGAGATACAGCATGCAGGGCGATGCTCTATCTTCTTGACTTTTCAACCATTGAAGACAGGATACAGATTTTCAGAGCACGCGCCTACCTCAAAGTTAACGCAAACACACAATATCCACTACATAGTGAAATTATGAAGGCGAGGGGCAGTAGGTTAAAAAGAGGACGGTCGTAGATGGGTCAAGCCGAAGACATTCTTCAACAGGTGTGTTCACTTTAGGACTTAGAACCTGGCGAGGAGTGGTTACAAGTGTCAACAGATTTCTGTACGTCCTTTTCAGTTTTCATCCAACTAGACAGAAAATGCAGACAAGAAAATCAGGCTGCTGTGGAGGCGGAAGTACAAGCGTTGATTTTCGAGAATTCGCTAGATGGTGATGCTGTCATTTAGACAGATGGGTCGGTCGTCCGACATGTGAGAAGCTCATGGGCCTTTACGGCTCAGGCCGGAGGGAGAATTGTGAAGGAGGACTCTGGTGCTTTTGCTGAGACCACAAGTAGCCTGACTATGGAAGTCATGGCAGTAAGTAAAGCAATAATATTGCTCGAGACACAGACATTCACTAGGGCATGTTTGCTTAGCGACTCAATGAGCATCCTCAAGAGGATAGAGATGGGGTGGATTCGAAGAGAATGGTTCCTGTCTCTGGAGCGGTCTCGGCTGGCAAAGATTAGTTTAATCTTCGTGCCAGGGCATGCGGAATTACAAGGAAATAAGCGGACTGATAAGCTCGCAGGTAAGGCTACTGTAGAGGGCGGACGCGCCATAGACCAGGCTGATATTCTGAATGCTCTACGAGAAATAAGACGTTTGCGAGAACCAAGTGTTGACTGTGAATCTACAACCATGGCCAGACTGCGAGAACAGCAAATTATAAGAGGGGTGGCCAAACAAGAACACTACACAGGAAGCCAAAGAAGATTGATAAACCAACACAGAACTGGTGTCGTTAGCCGCTACACGCTGCGGGATTTGCCGAGGAGGGGATCCAAGCACTTAAGGACTGAATGGTTCGATGTGCAATGAGGATGATCTGTCGACTAACTAACTAACATTTTACATGTGAATGTTGTAACTGTCGCAGCACAGTTCTTATCACCACCATTCTACATATCATCATTTTTTCATAGTGATAGTAATAAAGAATTGTGGTTTGTTTAAACTCTGAGTTCAATTTGTATACTATTTTCCAAGGGAATCAGTTGCATTGCTTACATTGGTGGGGGTTTAATTACACACCAGGGAGGGGGGTTTTGTCAGGGGGAAAGCCTGCCCTGCCCAGTAGTCCAATAACAGACATAAATCTAAGCATCTAACCTTCTCTTTCCCAATCCATCGGGATACCAAGACCAGCTAATTATATATCGTAACGAGTCATTCTCAGCTGCACTCTTCAGTAGCCAGGGCTATAATCTTTATTTCATCCATATAGATTTTGTTTTAAGTCAATTTCTGACAAATTGGGATTGTCTCGCCAGTGATAGTACATAACTTGGCGACAGCGAACCCCACTTCTGACAACCCCACATTGGGGCATAGGCCTTAAACCAAACCATGCCAAACTGTCCTATCTTTTGCAATCTCCTTTAGTTCCCTCCATGTCCTCCCAATATTATTAATCTCTGTCTGTAGTTCTCTTCACGTGTTTTACGTCTCCTGCTACTTCGTTTGCCTTGTGGATTCCAGACAATAGAGTGTTTATGTGTATTGCCCTCAGGTTTTTTCAGTGCGTGTCCTTTTCAGCGCCAGCGTGTTTTCTTTGCCTCTTGGTTCACTGGCATATGTTTAGTTCTCTCCACGAGCTCTACATTGGCGATTCTATCATAGTGATAAAAACTCCGCCACGTAGTAAACACGACAGGGGTTTCTTATAGTCAGAAGCGGTTCTCCTTCCCCGAATGTTTCGACCCTTTTACCTTTTGATACTGTCTGAGGGTGGACGCGGTCCTCCCTCCCCGAATGTTTCGACCCTTTTATCTTTTGATACTCTCTGAAGACCCTGTTGAGCTTGACTCTAGTTCGACTTTGTGAAGACACATGAAGGTTGTAGACAGACGACAAAATTCTCCGGCGGGCCTACTCTCGCTGGTCTCGAGATCCGCATATTGGCAGGATAGGAGAATTGCTCGCAGGAGAAGAGGGTATCTCCGGTCCATTCCCGTTGCTCGGGGGACCCTTACAAGTCAGGAGGGGAGTCTGACGGTAGTACACGCTTAGACTGGTCCAGACACTTGGAGTGACAGATGTACGCGCCCAGTGGTCCAGGTGCGTACAAGACCCCCCCCCCCCCACCTGCGGGACAAGGCTGAACGTCAAAGTCGAGCCCCAAGGGTGTTAGGGTCTGGCCACCACTGACCTCCTGCTCGTGGAGGTGAAGTCTCGGAGGTTTGACGCTGAGCCGCCAGCGTCTGGAGCCTACATTGTTCCAGACGTACTGGTTATCCATTCATCTGGAATAAACAAGTCAAGGCCGAGAGAGGGAACATGCTGCGTGGGCATTACATGTTCCCGAAAGCTCTGCCCAGGCATTGTGATGGAATTTTGTCAAAATTACAACTCACATACTTTGGTCTGTCAAGACTGCAAGGTGCCACTCACTCTCTGAGGGCGGGCCCGCCCGGGTCATGACTCCGGAAGTTTTTTCCCTGCTGTGCGAGACGTTCTCTCGTTTGCTTTGACCTTGCGTTGTTTCGAGTTTGTCTCATACGTCACTGCGAACATGCCTCCTCCCAACCCACCCCTCCCTCGGTTTTCGGAGTGTCTAGTTGGTCATGCATCGAAGTACACTTGTTCCTGCAGAGAGGCTCCGTCGTTATTTGGAGGTGACAGGTTCGATTCCGGTCGGTAAATATAGCTTTCAAATCTTATGTTGTCTTGTGCGTCCTGTAATGTCTTCTACTTCCTTCTTCTCCTTCTTTGAGCGTCAAACAATACTATGTGTGTTTATTTGTGAACTCCCTCGGGGAGGAGAGCCTTATGCACCCCGGTGCTTACCCCCCCCCCCCCCCCCACACACACACATCCTAGCACATTTAACTTCCACTATTCTACACAAGTTTATTAGTGAATATTTGTAGTTTACTATTAATTCGTTAAATTGTTCTCCATATTTCTGGCCCAGGCAGTGTACGCATGCTAGGCCTGCCAGGTGTTACATTATCCCACACTGCACTTGTTGATCTGTGTACACCTGCTCTCATCGACATCTGTTACTGTACACTTGTGTATCCTAGTTGTTATTATAACCCAGTTTTTCACTAGTTGTCACTTTAATCAACGTTTCCATAGTTGTTGTAACAAAATCTTCCCTAATTGTTAGTTTAACCAACATTTCTTTATAATTTATGTTTCTATAACAGTTAATTTCATAAGTGTTCCAAATTGTTAATTTATTAAAATCTTCTCTGCTAGTTACTTTTACTTAAGTATCATAATTTTGCCGGTCTCTCTGGCTGTGGGGTTACAACACTTTCTCTCTGTAATCCCGTTTATCACGCAGAGTCTCGCAGCGGAGCGAGAACTGAGGTGGTTCGACCCCCGCTCGTGACTTGCGGATAATGAGCCGGCCGCTCAGAAAGCAATGGCAAACTACTGAGCGTAATCTTGCCAAGAGATCAACAGACAGCTGAAAGATGCTGCTGTTGACAGCTAAGTCCTGTAAAAGGATACGCAAAACATCATAATTTTATTTTATTGACATCTTCTTTACAAGTTACTTTAACCAACATTTTCCTAATTGTAAAAAAAAAAATAAAATAAATTGTCATTTACTGCCTATAGCAGTGGTTCTCAACCGGTGGGGAATTCCCTCCCCCCCCGGGGGAATTTTGGGGTTTCCAGGGGGGGGGGGGGAATTAAGATTATTTCTAGATTGCGTTAATACAAGAACCGATTACTTCACATTGTTTTTCTCTTCATTCTTTACGGTTCTGTGCGTATCATCCTTCTGAAATTCATTTTATAACGTAAGTAGATCCGCAAATAACATTTTATGTAGATGAGTAGACTTGTTTTAGTATGTGCCATTAAATTTAGCTTCAATTATTACGTATACTGTGTAGGGGCAGGGGGAAATTTTTAGGGAGGAAATACGAAAAGGGGGGGGGGGGGAATGACGTTCTAAAAATATGGTGAGGGGGGAATGACGTCCTAAAAATATGGTGAAGGGGGGAACGGGCCAAAAAAGGTTGAGAACCACTGGCCTATAGTATCTTGCGGCGGTGTAGGACAGGGGGTTTGAGCTTGTGGAATTAAGGCCGCATGGCTAGTGCAGTCGCCGCGAACTGTGCAGGTTAGAGTTTTCATTTTGCCCCGGAGAAACAAAAAAAAAAAAAAAACTCCACGCCTTACCGAGGATTCGAACCCGGGTATCCCGAAGGAGAGCCGTTTGATGTAAATCTTCTCTGCTATTTTTTTTTTCCGCATATCCTTTACAGGACATCGCTGTCAACACCAGCATTTTACTGCTGTCGTTGATTTCTTGGCAAGATTAAGTGATTAAGCTCAGTAGTTTGTTATTGATTTCTGAGCGGCCGGCTCACTTATCCCGTAAGTTACCAACGCGGCGAGAACCGCTTCCAATTCTCTCGCGCTGCGTTACCCTACGTGGATAAACGGGATTATGGAGAAAGTCGTTTAACGTCAGGGAGGCCGGCTATCTGCTAATTAATTTTACCAAAATGTCCCTTGTTGTCATTTTAATGAAATAATCTCGTGCTGCTATTTTAAGACCTTAAAAAATTGTTATTTCGACAAAACTTTCACTAGTTATTACTGCAGCATGATCGTTTCTAGTTGCTAGATAAGTAAACAAAGTAAAGGTCTCTGCACAAATCAAGATGTTTATTGATTATATAGTGTAGTACTTAACGACATAGTTCAACGTCATATTATTAACCATGTTATAGTACCTATGTCATAGTTCACCATTCTATAGTTCACCGTTTTATAGTTTACAGTGCTATAGTTCATAGTTCTATGGTTAACAATTTTATAGTTCACAATGCTATAGGTCACCATTCTATAGTTCAACCTGCTATAGTTCACAATGCTATAGTTCACCACATTATAGTTTACCATGCTATAGTTCACTTTCCTATAGTCCACCTTGCTACTGTTAACTTCACTATAGTCCACTTTGCTGCTGTTAACTTTACTATAGTTCACCTTGCTACTGTACACTTTACTATAGTCCACCTTGCTGCTGTTAACTTTACTATAGTTCACCTGGCTATTGTTCACTTTACTATAGTTCACCATTGTATAGTCCACCATTCTACAGATCACCTTCCTATAGTCCACCTTGCTGCTGTTAACTTTACTATAGTTCACCTTGCTATTGTTCACTTTACTATAGTTCACCATTGTATAGTCCACCATTCTACAGATCACCTTCCTATAGTCCACCTTGCTACTTTTTACTTTACTATAGTTCACATTGCTACTGTTTACATTACTATAGTTCACCTTGCTATTGTTCACCTTGCTATTAGTTCACCTTGCTATTGTTCACCTTGCTATTGTTCACTTTACTATAGTTCCCCTTGCTAATGTTCACATTACTATAGTTCACCTTGCTACTGTTCACTTTACATAAGTTCACCATGCTACTGTTAATTTTACTATAGTTCACCTTGCTAATATTAACTTTACTAAAGTTCACCTTGCTAATATTAACTTCACTATAGTTCACCTTGCTAATATTAACTTCACTATAGTTCACCTTGCTAATATTAACTTCACTATAGTTCACCTTGCTAATATTAACTTCATTATAGTTCACATTGCTACTGTTCACATGACTATAGTTCACCTTTCTACTGTTCACTTCACTGTAGTTCACCTTGCTAATGTTAACGTGACTATAGTTCACCTTGCTAATATATTCACTTTACTATAGTTCACCTTGCTACTGTTCACTTGACTATAATTCGCCCTGCTAATGTTTACGTGACTATAGTTCACTTTGCTAATATTCACTTTACTATAGTTAACCTTGCTACTGCTCACTTCACTATAATTCACCTTTCTACTGCTCACTTCACTATAGTTCACCTTTCCACTGCCCACTCCCCCATATTTCACCTTGCTACTAATCACCTGGCTATGTTACACTCTTATTCCTTGCCATTATTTGCTTCATGTTTTTTCGCCTCACTGTTGTTTGTCACGTTCTGATGACCAGTCCACTGTCTGACATTCCTGTCGCAACACAGAAGCCTACTGTCCTATATTTAGCGCGGTCGTTGCGCAAACAGTCAACATAAATGGACATTATATTGGATATTTGTTGTTTATTTACGCCTGTTGCTCACCGCGCGATGGCTCAATCTAGCGCATAGAGATAACGCAAATAGGCCACTTAAAATATCACTTCAACAGCAGTGGCTTGTCAAGATCGTATTGAGGAAAATTGGAGATATTAAAAATGTTGTGATATATTGAGGGATGGCTTCGTGGCGAAGGTATTTTGAACGCAGTCTGAAATCCCGCAAACCGCTTTCGAAACACAGCTGTGGGCGATTTGGCAGCAGAACGCCTAGCTTTAAAAAAAAATAAAATGGTATGGGTGCCGGTCGCTAAGAACTACAGAACGTAAATTTGCCAAGAGATCACGAACAGCCAAACAAAGGCTGGGGTTGGTTGACTGCGACGTCCTGTAAAGAATATGGAATTAACATAACTTAATTGACAGATATTAATAAAATCATGAGTGAATGTGGCGTAGAGAGAAAAACAGACACATACATAGAGAGATAGATAGAGAGATAGATAGAGAGAGAGAGAGAGAGAGAGAGAGAGAGAGAGAGAGAGAGGGTGACCTGCGGAAAGCGTCGCACAAAGCACGAACTCCGTAGCTCCAGCGACGACCCCCTGAAGTTTCTGAGAAAAATACAGTGAACCGAAAGAAGCAGCCCGGGATCGAACCCATGAGAAAGAGTTAAATAAGACTAGTACTAATAAGACAGACATAATCGATAAAGGTTAGTTGGGGAAAGCAGCAGGAGAAAGAGACTGTTAGTTATAGTCAGTGAACGTCGACGTTTCACGAGAAACGCAGGGGTCACAAGCAACTACTTGACGGGCAACTGGCTGGTCTGGGGCAATCGAGAAACGAGTTTTCAACACCAAGATTTGAAGTAAATTTACTCGACAACACAACGTTACAGTAAGGTACAGATTGCACAGGTTTGCGAGAGACAGGCAGTGAGATTGTGCTATCGACAACATCCGGGCGAAACAGTGAATGAAGAGAAATGGCCACCAATTGAACGAGCGACAGAACATAAGAATGCGAGTGAATCGGCAGGCTGTAGAAGTGTGGGTTGAATGAGCAGCATCGTTAAAAAAAAAGTGTTTGTCAAGCTGTGTGTCTTGTCCACTACATTGAATGTATCCGTAAGAAGAAGTCTTTGAGCGAGCCAAGTGACTAGAATAATCACAGTCATCTGCTATCGAGATGTCCTTTAGACACCACCATCGTTCTCAACAACCCCAGTAACAGCGTTGTGAAATACTATATTTCACATTATGGTAGTTCAGCTTGTTGTTGTTCACCTTGAAATAGTTCATATAGCTGTTGTTTACATTGTTGTTGTTTACACTGTGGTTGCGCACATTTCTGTTGTTCACCTTGCAATAATTCATCTAACTATTGTACACCTTGCTATTTCTCACTATGGTGCAATTCACCATGCTATTGCTCACCGTGCTATAGTTCACAATGCATAATACACCATGCTATAGTTCACCGTGCTGTATTACATCTCGCTATAGTCAACTTTGCTATAGCTCACCATTCTATAGTTCACTTTTCTATATTTTACCATTCTATAGTTCATCTTGCTATAGTTCATCATGCTATAGTTCACCATATAGTTCTGTATGCTGTAGTTCATCTGGCTATAATTCACTTTTCTTTAGATCATCAGCTTTAGTGCACCGAGCTATTGTTTACGATGCTATAATTCACCATGCTATAGGTCACCACATAGCTATTCATGCTGTAGTTAATCTTGATATAGTTCACTTGTCTACAGTCCATCTTGCTTTAGTACACTTAGCTATAGTTCACCATGCTATAGTTCACCATGCTATAATTCACAATGCTTTAGTTCACGTTGCTATAGTTCACCTTACTATAGTTCACCGTGCTATATTTCACCATACTATAGTAACCTAGCTATATTTCACCGTGATATATTTCACCATATTATAGTTCACCGTGCTATATTTCACCATGCTATAGTACACCTAGCTATAGTTCACCATGCTACAGTTAACCTTACTATGGTTCACCGTGCTATATTTCACCATGCTATAGTACACCTAGCTATAGTTCACAATGCTACAGTTCACCTTACTATAGTTCACCGTGCTATATGTCACCTTACTATAGTTCACCGTGCTATATTTCAACATGCTATAGTACACCTAGCTATATTTCACCATGCTATAGTTCACCTTACTATAGTTCACCTTACTATAGTTAACCATGCTATATTTCACCATGCTATAGTTCACCTTGCTATAGTACATCTAGCTATATTTCACCATGCTATAGTTCACCTTACTATAGTTCACCGTGCTATATTTCACCATGCTATAGTTCACCTTGCTATAGTACACATAGCTATATTTCACCATGCCATAGTTCACATTACTATAGTTCACCGTGCTATATTTCACCATACTATAGTTCACCTTGCTATAGTACACCTAACTATATTTCACCATGCTATAGTTCACCTTACAATAGTTCACCGTGCTATATCTCACCATGCTATAGTTCACCATGCTACAGTTCACCATAATATAGTTCATCATGCTATAGTTCACCTTACTATAGTTCACCGTGCTATATTTCACCATGCTATAGTTCACCATGCTACAGTTCACCATACTATAGTCCATCATGCTATAGTTCACCGTGCTAAAGTTTACCTTGCTATAGTTCACCTTACTATAATTCACCGTGGTATATTTCACCATGCTATAGTTCACCTTGCTATAGTTCACCATGCTATAATTGACAATGCTTTAATTCACGTTGCTATAGTTCACCTTATTATAATTCACCGTGGTATATTTCACCATGATATAGTTCACCTTGCTATAGTTCACCTTACTATAGTTCACCTTGCTATAGTTCACCTTACTATAGTTCTTCATGCTATAGTAGTTCACCTTACAACCGTGCTATATTTCACAATGCTATAGATCATCTCGCTGTAGTTCACCTTACTATAGTTCACCGTGCTATATTTCACCTTGCTATAGTTCACCATGCTACAGTTCACCATACTATAGTTCATCATGCTATAGTTCACCTTATAATAATTCACCATGCTATAATTCACAATGATTTAGTTCACGTTGCTATGGTTCACCTTACTATAGTTCACCGTGCTATAGTTCACGGTGCTATATTTCACCATGCTATAGTTCACCTTGCTATAGTTCACCATGCTACAGTTCACCATACTATAATTTATCATGCTATAGTTCACCATATAGTTCTTCGTGCTGGTGTTCATCTTGCTATAATTCACCGTGCTAAAGTTTACCTTGCTATAATTCACCATGGTATTTTTCACCTTATTGTTGTTTGCCTCATCTGTGTACAACTTACAGTTATCACGTCCCAGACTAGCAGACCACTGTCTGACATTCATGCCCCAGAACAGAAGCTCTCTGTTCTATATTTAGCTGAGATGTTGCGCAAGCACAGTCAATATGAGTGGAAATTATGCTGGGTATTTGTTGTTTATTTACTCGTGTTGTTCGTCACGCGAAGACTCAATCTAGAATGTGGAGATAACGTAAACAGATGGAACAAAAATGTCACTTCGAAAACAGCAACTTGTCGATATCGTAATCAGGAAAATTGGAGTTATTAAAAATGTTGTGAGATATTGAGGAATATTGATAAAATGTTGAGGTTAAAGTTGCGAGTAGATAAAGACACATATGCACATACACATGGAGAACGAACGAAGGAACGAACGAATGCACAAACTTGATTTTTCAAAGGGTTAAGAATTGGGCTCGCAGGCCCGTCAACATTCTGCCCTTCTATCACTCTCTTTCATACATTATTTCATTCACACATCATTCAAGGCTAACAGAGAACAGCAACAATATAAAAGATATGCATTATAAAGGCATTGGCAAAATGCGAACATCAATACTACGCGACTCAGTAATATTAGATAATGGTATGACACTTGTTATTAGCTATGTAGAATATACTGGTCTACCAAAAGGGGACTGGCTGTTATACTAGGGTTGTGTTATTATTATTATTTCTATTATTAAGGAGGAAGGTAATCCGTACTGAGATAGTGTTCGAATAATTTGCGATTATATCTATAGGGATTGATGATGTCTTTGATTTCTTGTGGAAGATTGTTCCACAGCTGAGCTGCAGAGTACGTTAAGCTTGTTTTGTATAAGTCAATCCTAGGCTTTGGAATGTGTAATATATTTAATCGTTTACTGTGTCTAGCATTGTATTTAAACAATGGCCAAAGGTAATTTGGGGCATTCCGATATAGGATTTTGTGAATTAGTTTAGCCTTATTGAGAAGCAGGCGTTTGCGGGTGGTAGCAACTGAAGGCATTTATGTCAGATAAATGTTTGCTATAAATTAAACTCATAACCCCTTTCTGGAGTGAGTAAAGTCGAGAGAGAGAGAGAGAGAGAGAGAGAGAGAGAGAGAGAGAGAGAGAGAGAGGAGAAAGAGTGAAAGTGAAAAAAGAGAGATAGAGAGAGAGAAAAAGAGACAGAAAGAATGTAAAAGCAATAGAAGGAGAGAGACAGACAGATAGATAGATATATAGATAGATAGATAGATAGATAGATAGATAGAGAGAGAGAGAGAGAGAGAGAGAGAGAGAGAGAGAGAGAGAGAGAGAGAGAGAGAGAGAGAGAGAGAGAGAGAGAGCAACTGCGAAAGATAAATTTATAAACAGACAGACATACATGTCGGATAACGTTGGGACAACCCCAAAGAGATAGAGGATACTAAAGTTACTCTTTCCCAATGTGATCCTGCCCGTTCTAATTACCTTAACTTTCAATGGCTCAAATGCTTGAGTCCATAACTAGAGTCTCGGAGAACCTAGGAACTCCTCCAGGAAAACAAAGAAAAGATTCCCTGAATAACAAATCCTTTTGGTGGTTACTTGCCTCTCCTCTCTCAGCTAAGTAATTAATATCTAGGATGTGTTTAATAAAACAACTTAACAACGACAAGGAAAAAAAACACACTCAAGAGAGGAAATGACCTCTTTTTCATAATTTAATAATCATAAATTGGGTTATTGTTCATTATGTTCATAAAACAACAATCCAATTTTAAAAAAAAGGTCATATGTATATACCACCACCACAACCGCCACCGCCGCCGCCTCCGCCGCCGCCACCACCATCACCGTGAGTGATATGGAATACAGAGTGGTGTCAAGCTTAGAAGCGCGCTAAATTATTAATTAGTGTGAAGGTTATCACTAACATCTTCTCCTCTGATAGACATAACATTATACACCAAATTGCCTACTATCAGGAGATTGATTGATTGCTCATATTCCTTCTCAGTATGTCACTTCTCCTCACTCAATCCACAATCATTCATAAGAAATCATAACCATACTTGCATGGATGATAATTAGGCATACTTATGTGACTCACAAATGATAAATTCACATATTTAACACTAATGAAATCACAAATAAATCACCACAAGAATGCTTACACCGAATACACAAGATTATATGATACACACAGAGAACTATTTAACATCCCATGTGCTCGTGTACTGTTTCTATTACGAATTACACTAATTCCTCCAACTAGTGATTGCACATTTAAAATAGTTCTTTATTATTGAACTAAGTATTCTAGCCTTCTAAATCCTAAGTTAATCACAAACTCCTAAATCACTGTTGATTTAGCTTAACTGCTTAATGAGTAAAATGTAAAACCTAGGTCCAATGCTTTTGAATTCACAGAAGCTAACTAGAAGAAAAAGCCTCACTATGGTTTAATCTCGTGCTCAGTGTATCTATGAACTACAACATCTGAATATAGTGCTTGGTCTCGCTGGAATTAAGTTCTTAAGGACTAACCACATTGTTTCAACACATCAACTTACCATCCTCTGGGAAGGAGCATGATTAACGTAATATGTATTACAATGAACTTACCTTCAATATAATTGAATGTCTTCTTCAAACATAACGTCAGCAGATTTAGGCTTCAGACTCAGTTTTGGATTTCCAAGTTCACTGGCTGCTTATAGGCCGGTACATCTCTCTTCCTCTATAGGATTTACTAATTTTAAGATGGATAGTTTAGTAGAGTATACCATGCCGCTAGTGGGCTGTCTTCTGTTTTCACGCTTGGTGGTTTTTCTACACACTAGCCTTCCGCTGGTTTCCACGCCATATTTAAAGCCTCTCCTTTCTTGCTTGGGGCTATGACGTCATGACCGGTGGCGAAGCTTTGTTTAGACTTCTTCTTCTTCTTCAGCGTTCCGAGCCATTGAGGTTCTTTGCTGCAGATACAATCCGTCTCCATTCGTCTCTCTGGTTGACCTTCTCTTGCCAGTCGTTGATTAAAAAGTGCTTGTAGGTCTGTATATATATTATCTCTCCACCGTCTTCTTGGTCTACCTCGGGGTCTACGGTAATTTATTTCCTGAGTGTAAGCGAGTTTTGTTTCCCTATTATCTTCCATTCTTTCTATATGCCCCAGCCATTGTAGTCTATTAGCCTTCATGATACCAGTGATTAGCGGGGACTTAAACAGATCATAAATGTCTTTGTTACTTCTTCTTTTCCACTCTCCACTTTGTGTATCCCTAATGGGTCCAAAGATGAGTCTAAAACTTTGTTCTCAAAGGTTTGTAGCAAGGCTTCGTCTCCTTTCGTTGTACTCCAGGTTTCAGAGCCATACAGCACAACTGGTTTTGTTTAGACTATATTTAGAAAATTGTTGTCCCCTTTAGGAATCAGCGCTCTTTCCAACTTTGGGTAGTGCAAATTTCACCCTTTGTCTTAACTATCGACGCTAATTCCTTCCTACTTCAAATTTGAATTTGAGTATAATTGTTGTGGTTGTTGGCGCTGTTGCAAACTGGAGGGGTAGTGCGAGGAATTTTAAACAGCTATGTGGCGGCTGCAAGATGTCTGTATACTACAATACAGAAAACATACATACAGACAGACATATAGAACGAACACATGTTAGTTTCAAATGGTTAAGAATTGTGCACGTAGACACGTCTAACATTCAGTCCTTCTGTTCTATTACCTGTCTTTACATTATTTCATCCATACTATAACGGAATGATCCAATGTCCAGACTGAAAATAACGCACAGAATATTATCGTCCTGTATTGGCGTGTAGAATTGATTTAAATCAACCAGCAGTACGCCAATCACTGGAGCTCAAATGGATTCGTCTCCATTCATAAAACCTCAGGAACCGCAGGTTAGCATTAAAATCGAGATAAACCAACGAAATTACAGGCAAATATTGAAAAACCTGATAGTTGAAGATGAAAGAAAGCAGGAAGGGAATGGGGTCATCGAAAAGGACTTTAAATATACGAAACATGGCCAGGATATAGAAGGAGATTTGGAGTCTGCACAAGGAGACCCCTGTTGGTGGCAATAATAGACTGCACCGCCTGGAACTTCGGAGCGCTAATAAAAAAAAAAGGCAGTACTAGCCTTGTTGTAATGGAGAGAAGACATTTTGAGGTTGTCAAGTTCCAGATGCTGGACGAAAATTAGACAGAATAAACATTCCCACACAAGCAGAGACTAATGGCTCATAGACAAGACGTCAACTTCTATTTTCTTGGAGCTTGTTCAAATTGGAAAGTATAAACATTTTTAATTCTTTCTGCTGGGGTCCATTGAGATGTGTCAGTTGGTCTATATCTTATGAAAGGATGTGCCCTATGATCTGTTGTATTTTAAGACGAAACACTTAAAATATATAGGCCACACGCCAGATTGAGAGCAGAAGTTTTTCATGAAGATGTCTCAATCAATACTTACCTGTCATCACCCTTTATGGTCAACCATCGTTTCTTCGCAAACTACCGAAGCCAGAACTAACTACCAAAGCCAGAGAGAGAGAGAGAGAGAGAGAGAGAGAGAGAGAGAGAGAGAGAGAGAGAGAGAGAGAGAGAGAGAGAGAAAGAGAGAGAGAGAGAGAGTGAGAGAGAGAGACTGTCTGCTTACAATTTAATTCTAACCCAAGTTGTTCACTGTGTGCAACAACCGCATCTACTGAATGTTGCAGATCCTGCTCATTGTCTGCAATTAATACTGTATCATCCGCATATCCAATGTTATTGATGTTACGTCCTTAAATGACGATTCCTTTCACATCTTCTATATTTCTGAAAATATTTTCACTGTACAGGGAAAAAGGATCTGGAGACATTACACATCCCTGTCTCATACTTCTTAATAGGCTGATATTGACCTACTTCATTATCAATCCTTATGGCAGCTTGTTGTTTCCAATATATGGTTTTTACAAGCCTAAGAGTAGTACTACATGTTGTAAATCCCTCGTAATGAGACATAAAATACCTCATACTGAGACATGCGGTATGAGCCATATGAGCCATGTCTCATTCTCGTCTCATGTCTCATGTCTCATGGCTCGTGGTGGGTGGGTTGTGGCCTGTCTCATGCCTTTCAGCTGTCGTTTTTTAATCAGAGCATCGGGGTTAACAAGATCAATTAAACTCTGGCGCCAGGTTTGCTAATTGATTCAGAATATGTCAGCCGGTGTAATGAATTAATTAGGTTCCCGTTTGTATAGACGGTATAACAAACCCGGCAACCAGCATGCTTTTTATCATATAACAGCTGTGGCAACACTCATCAAACTCAACAAGGAAATATGGTAATGAAAGTGTGCGGTACAAAGTCTTTCTTGTAAATTCGAGATGTTATCTCCAGCTGCGGCAAAATAGTCCTTTCATTAAAACCATCTGTGTATTGATGTCAGCCGGTGTAATGTATTAATTACCTTCCCGTTTGTATAGACTGCACACAAGCTGGGACGTACCAGTATGATGATTATCGCACAACAGATGTTGCAACACTCGGCAAATGCAACAATGAAATTGTATGTATATCAAGATGAAGTTAATTATATATCGACCGGTGCTTTAGTACCACAATACATAAACAGGCGCACAGCTGCGACAAGTCAGTAACTTTTTTTTTGTTTTATAACTCAACCAGCTGCATGGTAACATATTTTCGATGCGGTACAAAGACATTTTTAATTCTAGCTTTTATCTTCAACTGTAGCAAAATATTCCCGACAAAAACCGTAATTACAGAATGGGGATAGCTGTTAAAAATCAATAAAGGGTTTCATTTTCCCCCTAATTGGGAACAATGGTTTATAGACATTATTACAGACGACAGATGTGTGCGTATGAATACAATATCACCGCCTGAATAAAGGGTGTCAGGTGGGCTTGGACACATCAGGTGTATAAAACCTGTGGAATATGAGCTGTAAAATTCATATTCTGGCAGACAGCTGAAACTAATACATCGGGAGGAAACCAGACCAGGACCACCACTACTGGGGGTGAGTATAAGGTTCGTGTGTGTCTGTGTGCGCTGGTGTGTTTGTGTGTGTGTGTGTGTGTATGTGTGTGCGTGTGTATGGCGGCTGGGTGTGCGTAAGTATGTCTGCATGTGTGTATGTGTTTGTGTGAGTGCATGTGCGCTTAGTGTCTGTGTGTATGACTCTGTGTGTGCGTGTGAGCATGTGCGGTTGTGTGTATGGTGGCTGGGTATGTCTGCATGTGTGTATGTGTTTGTGTGAGTGCATGTGCGCTTAGTGTCTGTGTGTATGACTCTGTGTGTGCGTGTGAGCATGTGCGGTTGTGTGTATGGTGGCTGGGTGTGTGTGTGTGTGCGCTTGTGTGTCTGACTGTGTGCGTGTGAGCATGTGCGCTTCTTTGTAGGGGCGTCAGGGTGTCTGGTTGTTTGTGTGTATGGGTGTCTGGTTGTTTGTATGTGTGCGTGTGCGCTTGTGTGTCTGTGTAGGCGTCTGCCTGTGTGTGTATGCGTCTGCATGTGTGTGTGTGTGCGTGTGCGCTTGTGTGTTTGTGTGCTTGTGTGTGTGTGTGTGCGTGTGCGCTTGTGTGTCTGTGTGTATGACTGTGTGTGCGTGTGAGCGTGTGCGTTTGTGTGTATGTGTGTCTGGTTGTTTGTATGTGTGCGTGTGCGCTTGTGTGTATGTGTGTCTGTGTATGCGTCTGCATGTGTGTGTATGCATCTGCATGTGTGTGTGTGTGTGTGTGTGTGTGTGTGTGTGTGTCTGAGGTTGCATGCTTTTGTACTTGTCTATGGTTTAACTTATCGTGTTCACGTGTTTTCTGCCTTGTACCTATTGTTTGTAATAGATGATGGTTAATACGGGTACCGTATTCATGTCTTATTCATGCCCTTGTGTTTATTTGTTAATAAGACACTGAGTCTTTAGTAGATGCTATTGTTACACACAGTAAACAGCTGGGGTTAGAATTAATAGTTGTCTCTAAGAAAGAAATACTACATAATATACAAGTACATGAACATATTCTTAAACCAAAGTGAGCCGTTACAATAATTTTGGACCAGTCTTATAGAACCTGGTTTGAAGACATTACAACAAAAAAGCGACAGGGTGTCATATACACGTACATGTTCCTGTACCTGAGTGCTTCTTGGTGGAGCTGAATAGTAATGTTTTGTGTCTTATTTTCACAGCTCGCCTTGTATCTAAGATATCGAAGGATCACAACCAGAAAGTCGATGGGGTCGACAACCAGTATTGCCTTGTGTCTAACCTAACAAAAGGGTCACCACCAACGAGTTGATAGTACGCTCAGGTATGTATGCGTGTATGTGAATATGTATATGTGAGTATGTATATATGCATGTGTATATGTGTGTACATATGTATATTTGTGTATATGTCAGTATATGTGTGTATATATGTATATTTGTGTATATGTCGGTATATATATATATATATATATATATATATATATATATATATATATATATATATATATATATATATATATATATATATATATATATATATATATATATATATGTACATATGTATGTTTGTGTGAATACTGCTAACTCTGATAGATATAACCATAGGTTAATGGTTTATGGACTAGTAATAGGAAGACTTTTTTTTTTAAATGGCAACTGACGTTGTAGCGTCCCCTTCTGTACTAATGCGGTGGTTGTCCTTTTACTCAAGCAGTGTCTATTTACTCTGCTCTCGGTTAATTTCACGCAGCTCTTGTGGTCTTTCATATTCAGTGTTAACAAAATTTGATCAAAACCATCTGAGTTCTTAATCGTCAAATATAATTGCTAGACCAGGTGTCCAACTATAATGAAATTAAGGTGATTAATTTAACTCAAATATTTTTTACCTTCATATTGACTATAAATATTAACTGTATAATGTCACTGGCTACCTAGTGGCAACTCAGCGCAAAGTATATTACACACATATCTATTTAGCGTTCAGTAGCTGATTAAAAAATATGAAAAGTAAAAAATATTGCTGGTCACTAACAGGTTTGTGTTTGCTACTTTCACAGGTGTACGTATTCAACTGAAAGACAAAGAAACTGTATCCTTGTATCTACTACTAACAAAAACAAAAGGCCGTAGAACTATAGAAATCTGGTAGCAATCTGCTACTATCAATCACCTAACCGTGAATTACCGTATTTTCGTCAAAAAATCAATATGGCCACCCCTCAACAGAAAGAAGGCTACCTGTGTGTTATCTGTGAGAAAGTATTCAAGGAAAAATACACGCTAAACCGTCACACTAAGACAGTTCACGCCACCATTGATGAAAAGCTTAAATGTCATATATGTGACAAGCCATTTAATAGAAAATACAACCTACAAAGACACATACGTACATTCCACCAGACAACCATGGACACTACACCAGCATCATCATCATCAGCATCATCATCAACACCATCATCATCATCATCAGCATCAGTAGCATCAACATCGCGAAAAAGACCAGCCTCAACACAGACACACAATGCTAAAAAGCAGAAACAAGACACAAATATTCTAGAGCAGTTAGCACACGAGGAAGCAGTCCTTTTAGAAGCCGAAGAATTATATACATTACACAAACTTCCACTACCCCTGCAACAGACATACAGGGCCAACTGGGAAGCCATCAAAACACACCACAAAATCAACAAGCATCTGTCTATCTACACGTTCTTTATTAGTCCATTGACACAGCACCCTATCAATTGGACCTCTGCCTTGAATAAGATCTTCAATACTCAAACTACTCGCTTCAAAATAAACCTCAGCCACCACAGCGTCCTTAGACACCGAGAGACAAAAGACTTTCACTTCTTCCACGCATCATCCAACAACGCCTCTGTACTAAATCTCCCACAGCTTATAAACAACAGACAGGACTTTGATACTTTTATCCTCACCGTACACGAACACGATATTCTTACATATGCTACTCAACAACGTCCAGACACCAAATACACAATAGAAACAGTAGCTGCCACATCCTTTTATGTGTTTCATATTCCCGAGTTCCCCATAGGTTGTTGCTTATCTGATATTCCTACACACATCATACAAAATAAAGACATTAACACACTGCAACAAGACTCAAATTCCAAACAGTACTCAGATAATTTTTGTTTCTTCAGAGCCCTGGCGTTATTTAGGGGTGCTAAAGTTGGGAATCTTACGAAAGACACACGGGATTTAACTGAGAAGTGGCGAAGACATCAAAATATACCTTCTTTAGTTAATTTTCCCGGGATTAAACTAATTGACGCACCTATTTTAGAACAATGTTTTGGTCTTAATATCGATATTTTTGAGTTCAACGAGGCCCAGGCTCTGGTCCACAAACTTAGAGGTAGTGGGAAATATGAGACAACCTTAAGACTGTTATTGTTTAAAGATCATTTCATGTATATTAAGGATATCAGTGGGGCATCTCGGGCCTTTGGTTGCGATAAATGTGGGAAGTTATGGAAGGAATTTTGGAAGATGGAAAGTCACTGTAAAAACTGCAATGGGGGTAAGACTAAAGAATGGTTTAAAGGTTGGGTGTACAACCCACCACAGACCATATGTGAAATACTGTCAAACCATGGGCTCAAAGTAGACCCTGGCTATGTATATCCATACAGAGCCGCCTTCGACTAAGAATGTTACTTTGAAAGTAATAATCTGCCAAGGGAAACCAAATCTACGAAATTCTTAGCTAAACACATACCCCTTAGTTGTTCAGTAGCTTCCAATGTCCCCGGGTTTGAATCACCTGTATGCTTCATCTCATCAGGTGACCCACAGGCGTTAGTGGACAGAATGATTGAGTATCTGACTCAAGTCGCTGAGAAAGCATATTCAGAACTACGGGTAGTTTTCGATGGGGTATATACAAAATTAGAGGAACTACAGAAAACTAAACTAATTGATAGGTTAGATGGTTATCTAATGGAATTACCGGTGCTGGGGTTCAACTCTGGGAAATACGATCTTAACATAATTAAACCGTTTTTAATCTCGCACTGTGTAAAACAAGCCCCTTTAAAATTTGTAGTGAAAAGAAACAATAACTTTATGTGTATCGCCACTGAAAAGCTAAAATTCCTAGATATTAGCAACTATTTAGCGCCAGGGTTCAGTTACGCAAAATATTTAGCGGCATATGACATCACCGAGACGAAAGGCCAGTTTTGCTATGAATACATCACACACTTAGATAGATTAAAGGAAACACAGTTACCCCCACACGCAGCCTTCTTTTCCAAACTTAAAAACACCAACATTACAGAGGCAGAGTACCAAGAATGTCAGAAGGTCTGGGGCAAGTACCAGATGAAGACATTGAAAGATTTTCTAATCTGGTACAACAACAAAGATGTCGATCCCTTTCTAAGTGCCTTACAAAAACAGGTTACATTTTACGGTGAGTTAGGGGTAGACATGTTTAAGGACGCCATTTCTGTCCCCGGGGTCACATTAAAATACCTGTTTAGGACCCTCCCCAAAGACATCTCCTTTTCTTATGTGGTATTCGACAGAAAGAGGTACACGACACTATTAGAAATAACATTGTAGGGGGACCCTCAATAATCTTTCATAGACACCATGAAAATGACATAACACACATTAGAGGTAGACAAGATAAACCAGTTCAGAGTGTGAAAGGTTATGATGCTAATGCTCTCTACCTGTGGGCTATCATGCAAGAAATGCCCACCGATTTCCCGACTATTAGAAAAGCAGACAATGGGTTTAGAGCACACAAGATAAACAAATTTGCACGACAGAGTAGGGAGTGGTTAACGTGGGTACAAGACACAAAACAGATATAATTGAAAACACAGTTTAGTGGGGGTGAAATGGCCTTGGGTGATAAGCATATCAGAGTAGATGGATGGGATAAGAAGAATAAGACAGCTTATCAATTCCATGGATGTTTATTTCACGGACACCCCGACTGCCCCTTGACCAAGAATAGAGACGTTAACCCCGTAAACAACAAAAAGTTGACAGACTTATTTGCCAAGACACAACAGATACATAACTATCTAGTTAAAGAAGCTAACGTTACTGTAAAAGAAATGTGGGAGTGTGAATGGCATTCGCTAAAAATGACTGACAACGACCTAAAAGAGTTCATGAAGACCAACTTCCCAACCGCCAAACCCTGGTTTGAGCGCTTCCCCATAACCCAGACGAAGATTTTAGAGGCTGTAAAAGCCGACACACTTTTTGGGTTAGTCGAATGTGACATTGAGGTGCCAGCTGATCTCAGAGACCATTTCTCAGAGATGACACCCATCTTCAAGAACATTGAGGTGGGTAGAGAACATATAGGTGACTTTATGCGTACGTACGCCGAGTCGCATAAATTGTTGACAAGTCCCAGACGGACACTTATAGGTAGCTATAGCGGGGAAAAAATCTTGTTGGCCACACCATTATTAAAATGGTACTTGACACATGGTTTAGTGGTCACAAACATATACCAGATCATTGAGTACACGCCTGTTAGCTGCTTTAAAACTTTTGGGGATAAAGTGTCGGATGCCAGACGCGAAGGTGACATTGATGATGCCCAGGCCATTAAGGCCGAGACGATGAAGTTGTTGGGTAATGCAGCCTATGGCAAGACCCTAACCAATAAGGCCAAACATACAGATGTATCTTACTGTAAGAGTGTTGATACAACCAAGTTAGTGAACAATCCCTTGTTTAAGAAATTGACTCCACTGACCGACGATATCTGTGAGGTTGAATGCTTAAAAAAGAGGACAGTATGGGATCTCCCTTTACAGATAGGCTTTTTCGTTTACCAGTACGCCAAATTAAGAATGTTAGAGTTTTATTATGATTTCATAGATACATTTATTGATAGGCAAGATTTTCAGTTATGTGAAATGGATACAGACAGTTTGTATTTAGCGCTAAGCACACCCACACTAGCCGAAGCCGTTAGACCACACCTTAGAGAAGAATACACTAAAGTCTATAATTCATGGTTCCCGGCCGAGACATGCCCCAGTCATGAAGTTAGTGATGATACATGTCAGGCCTGTAAGAGTGTTAGAATCTATGAAAGGAGAACCCCTGGGTTATTTAAAGTAGAATATGAGGGGACAGGAATGGTGTCCTTGTGCAGTAAAACATACCATTGTTACGGAGAGTACAATAAAACAAGTACAAAAGGACTCACCAAACAACACAATACCCACTTAAACAAAGACACATTTTTAGAGGTACTCGACACACAGACAGCTAGTGGGGGGACAAATGTCGGTTTCAAAATTCAAGACTCTGCTATGTACACATACACACAACACAGAAATTCTCTATCCTATTTATACATTAAAAGACAAGTACACCCAGACAATGTCACCACCTCACCGCTAGACATTTAGCGTTCACACCCTTGTCCTGCTGAGGTTGCTGCTTATTAATGTAAAATATGTATCATAAGATGGATATGTAAAGACTTTTGTGTGTTTACATAGCATTGTACTTTTTTTTATATTGATGTACATATGTTTAAAATCCTCATATAGCGTTGATTATGATTTACAAACTGTTGAGTGTTATGACAATAAAATTGCTTATGATTTGCAAAATGTTGAGTGAGTGTTATGACAATAAAATTGCTTATGCTTTGTTACTTTATGTTATTGATTCTGTCCGTTGTTAACTGTCACATGTTTCCCCTGTTGGATTTTCACTGAATACTATTTGTGAAAAGATTGAAAAGTTTTAAGGTGTTTTGTAAATGAATGCGCTGAAAATATACATTGTGATATTACTACCATTGTAATATTTGTTGAATATATTTTGTACACTATTGAATATGTATCCCATAGTGGACTTGCTCAAAAATAAAAGAGTTATGAAAACCAATATTGCTTTGTTTGTTGTTTATTTCAGTGGTATGACTGTCGTTTTAATCTCTTTCTTGCCTTGTTTTCATGCCGTTTTCATCCTGTGTTCATCTTTCTTGTTTCGTCGTGGTTTGTAGCACCAGGTTGTTTGTCAGGTTGAATCAATGTTGAATGATTTCAAAGCTGTGGACCAATTGAGACAGACAAAACACACAGTGGTACAGTGAGACAAGAACAATATCACACAAGAACAGAGACATACACACACGTACATTACCACAAAGAGATACCAATACATTGGACTACAACAGATCTACAAACATATACAATAATGGAACCAAAAAAAAAAATAACAAAGTCAAAGTTTTTCGTTTTTTCTTTTTTATTTTCATTGACGAATAGTTATACACGTTGTCTCTTCTTTCTTGGGTCCCCTAGTGTTATACAATTGTCTGCTTGGTCATCGGTAGCTGCTCTCTTTGCTGGTGGGCTCTGCTTACACATCGGGCTATAGGTTGGTTGACCATTAAACATCTGGCTGTCGGGTACATCAAACATATTGGGATAGTTGTCATTGGCTGTGTAGTTATCGCCTGCTGGGTAGGTTGACATCTGGTTATTTAAATCGTCACACATCTGGTAGGTTGGTTGAATACTGTAGACGGGATAAATGTTGGCGGCTTGGTAGTCTGGTTGGACTTGTACATCATTAGTGACTGGCTTGGCTTGAACACGCTTAGTCCCTGGTTTACGTTGGTTAGTGAATTGTTTGACTTGAACACTGTTAATACCTGGCACGGTTGCGAGTCTGTCAAAATCAGCTAGAATCCCACTTTGCATCGATATCAATTGCTCGTATTCCTGTCGAGTAAATGTCAGACCCTACTTGGTGGGATACTTTTATCAGATTCCCCAAAGAAGCGGCGAACATGCAATGTAGTCGCACCTCTGAACGATGAAACAAATACTGCCTTGACACCATCCCCCACGGGTCTAACAGTTTCACCGCCACGAGTCATATAGACGCAGTTGGCAGGCACGGTCTTGAGTTCGGTAGTCATCTTCGGTTCACAATAACCGAGTGTTACCAACCACGGGTTTATATACCCGTAGTTGAGCCACTGATAAACCGGTTTCAATGAGAACTATTCAAAACCAGCTGACCTACATTAACTGGCAACAGCTGCGTGACCTTTCTGGCCGGGTTGACTAATCGACCTACAAGCCGGTCATTGACCCTTTGTTTATTTGAAAACACCTGCAGAATACGCGGCATACCCGCCCCACGACATTTCCGCTTGATGAAATAGATAGCGTAAAGACCACAGGTGTTACTCAGTACATCCTGTAAGACACGCGTATTGTACATTAGCGGTCTAACCGAATGTTTCTCCACAAATTTTATTATGTCGGGTATAACAACGTGTATATAAACAGATTGTCTTGTGTATGATGTAAGGGTGGTAAACCAAAAGAATCAAAGTATTCATATTTGCCTAACCCGTCATAATACAGAGCAACCCAGTGGGACCCAGGTTGATTACTAGGGTCTGTGTTTACCACCAAAGCAACTGGTTTAGTTCTATCTATTTGTCTAGGCAACTGATCGCGAGCATATACTCTGATCTGGACCCGGCGAACATATCTATCAGCTAACAGTATGTGGGTAATCTGTTCTGTATCCATTATGAAGCGTAATCTGTTAGTACTTGTCTGGTCTTGGAAATTTCAATTATTCCGTCGTGCTCGGCGTAGACGATAACTTGTAATGGTTCTGGGGTGGGTGTATTAAACTTAAATTCGAGTGTTAGAGGACCGGTCCTCGGCATCTCAAACTGATCTCCGTCCAGTAAACTGGGACTCAGGTCAAAGGCATACAGAGTATAGCCATGTTTATACTGTGTATAATCAATTGAATTACCGGCGTCTTTACCCACCAGACCCATGGCTAGATTGGTACCAAAAAAGGCTCGTACGTATTGATTACGTTCAAAGTCAATGGTTAACGGTTTGCTGGTGGCCGATCGTCCATCGACAGTTACGTTCAGATACGTCAGTCCAAAGGTTTGAAAATTATAAGGATTAGCCTTGAAGGTACCGTTAAAGGCGGCTGATGTAATAAGACCAATCACTATACGAGTGGGTGTTTGACTCATAAACAGATTGTCTTGTGTATGAGATAGCATTCCTTGTGGGATAGCTAGTGTTTTCAATGCCACACGCTTGATCGGTAGTTTCGCGTTGGCTCTCATCAAGGCTTTCTCTTGGGCGAGAGCGATGGCCGGATTTAGTTTGGCTTTACGAACCACCAGAGTGGCATGTGTTATAATAGATGAATAACCAACAGCACCGTCGGGGGCCAACCACTAGGTAGCCAGTGACATTATACAGTTAATATTTATAGTCAATATGAAGGTAAAAAATATTTGAGTTAAATTAATCACCTTCATTTCATTATAGTTGGACACCTGGTCTAGCAATTATATTTGACGATTAAGAACTCAGATGGTTTTGATCAAATTTTGTTAACACTGAATATGAAAGACCACAAGAGCTGCGTGAAATTAACCGAGAGCAGAGTAAATAGACACAGCTTGAGTAAAAGGACAACCACCGCATTAGTACAGAAGGGGACGCTACAACGTCAGTTGCCATTTAAAAAAAAAAGTCTTCCTATTACTAGTCCATAAACCATTAACCTATGGTTATATCTATCAGAGTTAGCAGTATTCACACAAACATACATATGTGTGTATATATATATATATATATATATATATATATATATATATATATATATATATATATATATATATATATATATATATACAAACTCTTTTTTTAAAACAAAAGAGATGCATAAGGTCACATGGAAACATCCAAGATCCGGCCATTGGCACCAGCTGGACTTCATCATCACACGGAGACAACATCTGAACCATATATCATTGACTCGTAGTTACCACAGTGCTGACTGTGATACAGATCATTCTTTGGTTGTTGCAAGAGTTAGACTGAGACCAAAGAGAATCTACACAGCTAAACACAAATCTAGCCCCAGGATTAATATTATTAATACTCATGATCCTGAAAAGTGCTTTCAGTTTCAACAGCAACTTGAAGACGCTTTCACTGATACACCAGAAAATTGTACAGTAAATGAAAAGTGGGGTCAAATTAAGGAAACTCTTTATAAAACTGCCGTAGGGGTTTACGGCACTGTGGATCATAAGAGGCAGGACTGGTTTGCGGCCAACAGCGAGACTCTGCAGCCCTTGATTGATAAGAAGAAGAAAGCTCTCTTAAGAAACAAGGAAAGACCAACGCGTAACACTCTGTGTGAGCTAAGGCAAGCTAGGAAGGATGTGCAAAAGGCTGCCAGGCAGTGTGCAAATGATTATTGGATCAAGTTATGTGAGTCCATTCAAATCGCAAGTGATAAGGGAGACATAAGAAGCATGTATGAAGGAATAAAGAAAGCCTGTGGTCCAGTGATCAAAAGAAGTGCACCGCTGAAAACCATGACTGGAGAAGTCATCACTGATAAGAAACAGCAGATGGACAGATGGGTAGAGCACTATTTGGAGCTTTACTCAAGTGAGACCAAACTAGCGGATGATGCCCTTAACGCCATAGAGGCTCTACCAACTCTTGACCACCTGGACACACTTCCCACCATAACAGAAGTTAAGTGTGCTATAAATGAACTTGCATCTGGCAAGGCTCCAGGTAAGGATGGGATTCCAATAGAGGTTATCAGGAGTGGGCAAGACACACTCACTCTACAGATCCACCAGCTAATAGAGCTATGCTGGCGTGAAGGACAAGTCCCACAGGATTTCAAAGATTCAAACATCATAACGCTGTACAAGAACAAGGGTGATCGGAGCGACTGTAACAACTATAGGGGTATCTCACTTCTGTGTATTGTTGGAAAAGTATTTGCCAGAATTGTTCTGCGCAGACTTCAAGTCCTAGGAGATCAAGTCTACCCTGAATCACAGTGTGGCTTTCGACAGAACCGGTCTACCACTGATATGATATTCTCATTGCGACAAATGCAAGAAAAATGCCGTGAACAGAATCAACCACTGTTTATTGCCTTCATCGACCTCACAAAGGCATTTGATTTGGTCAGCCGTGAGGGTCTGTTCAAGGCACTAAAGAAGATTGGCTGCCCACCAACTCTTCTGTCCATTGTGGAATCGTTCCACACAGGCATGAAGGGTATAATCAAGTTTGATGGTGCAACTTCTGAAGAATTTGAAATCAAGAGTGGAGTTAAGCAAGGTTGTGTACTAGCTCCCACCCTCTTTGGAATATACTTTTCACTTCTACTGAAATATGCATTTCGTGATCAGGATGGTGGTATATACATTCACTCACGCTCAGATGGCGGCCTCTACAATGCTCAGAGATTGAAGGCTAAGACCAAAATTAGGAGGGTACTGATCAGAGAGTTGCTTTTTGCAGATGATGCCGCAGTTACGACCCACTCTGAGGAAGAATTGCAATGTCTACTATCTGCATTCTCCAATGCTTGTTCTGAATTTGGTTTAACAATTAGCAAAAAGAAGACACAGATTATGTCACAAGGTGCACATGGGGTACCATCAATCTTTATTGACGACGCCGAACTAGAGATAGTAGACCATTTTACATATCTAGGATCAGTGGTAAATAGCAAATTATCCCTAGATCAGGAAATCAACATCCGGATTGGTAAGGCAGCAACAACAATGAACAGGTTAAGAAAAAGAGTCTGGGAGAACAGGAAGCTTACTGCCAAAACAAAAGTCCTTGTCTATCAAGCCTGTGTCCTTAGTACTCTTCTCTATGGCAGTGAAACCTGGACAACTTACTCACACCAAGAGAACAATTTAAACAGCTTTCATATGCGGTGTCTGCGAAGAATTCTTGGTATTAAGTGGCAAGACAAAATCACAAATACTGAAGTATTGGAAAGATCAGGTTGTGTGACAGTTTATTCCATGCTCAGTCTTCGTAGACTTAGATGGATAGGACATCTTAGGAGGATGGATGATGGTAGAATACCAAAGGATATCTTTTTTGGTGAATTACAGATGGGTAAGAGATCTCAGGGTCGGCCTCTACTACGATACAAAGATGTGTGTAAGCGGGACATGATTGATACAGGCATTGATAATGCACATTGGGAGCAAGTCGCCGCTGAACGTGTTGCATGGAGGGCAAATATCAGAAATGGAATAAAGTCAAAGGAGAAAATTATTGCAGAAAAGTCACACACCAAGCGTTTGAGATGTAAGATGGTGCATGATGGTGGAAATGACCACGTGTTCACATGCACCCACTGTGAACGGACATTTACAGCGCAAATTGGCCTTATCAGTCACACTCGCTACCGCCATAGTTAAAAGTTATTATGCCTTTTTAGAGCACAAACTATCGTCTGTCAAGACGGCAAGGTGCCAATGATGATATATATATATATATATATATATATATATATATATATATATACCGACATATACACAAATATACATATATACACACATATACTGACATATACACAAATATACATATGTACACACATATACACATGCATATATACATACTCACATATACATATTCACATACACGCATACATACCTGAGCGTACTATCAACTCGTTGGTGGTGTCCCTTTTGTTAGGTTAGACACAAGGCAATACTGGTTGTCGACCCCATCGACTTTCTGGTTGTGATCCTTCGATATCTTAGATACAAGGCGAGCTGTGAAAATAAGACACAAAACATTACTATTCAGCTCCACCAAGAAGCACTCAGGTACAGGGACATGTACGTGTATATGACACCCTGTCGCTTTTTTGTTGTAATGTCTTCAAACCAGGTTCTATAAGACTGGTCCAAAATTATTGTAACGGCTCACTTTGGTTTAAGAATATGTTCATGTACTTGTATATTATGTAGTATTTCTTTCTTAGAGACAACTATTAATTCTAACCCCAGCTGTTTACTGTGTGTAACAATAGCATCTACTAAAGACTCAGTGTCTTATTAACAAATAAACACAAGGGCATGAATAAGACATGAATACGGTACCCGTATTAACCATCATCTATTACAAACAATAGGTACAAGGCAGAAAACACGTGAACACGATAAGTTAAACCATAGACATAAGTACAAAAGCATGCAACCTCAGACACACACACACACACACACACACACACACACACACACACATGCAGATGCATACACACACATGCAGACGCATACACAGACACACATACACACAAGCGCACACGCACACATACAAACAACCAGACACACATACACACAAACGCACACGCTCACACGCACACACAGTCATACACACAGACACACAAGCGCACACGCACACACACACACAAGCACACAAACACACAAGCGCACACGCACACACACACATGCAGACGCATACACACACAGGCAGACGCCTACACAGACACACAAGCGCACACGCACACATACAAACAACCAGACACCCATACACACAAACAACCAGACACCCTGACGCCCCTACAAAGAAGCGCACATGCTCACACGCACACAGTCAGACACACAAGCGCACACACACACACACCCAGCCACCATACACACAACCGCACATGCTCACACGCACACACAGAGTCATACACACAGACACTAAGCGCACATGCACTCACACAAACACATACACACATGCAGACATACCCAGCCACCATACACACAACCGCACATGCTCACACGCACACACAGAGTCATACACACAGACACTAAGCGCACATGCACTCACACAAACACATACACACATGCAGACATACTTACGCACACCCAGCCGCCATACACACGCACACACATACACACACACACACACACAAACACACCAGCGCACACAGACACACACGAACCTTATACTCACCCCCAGTAGTGGTGGTCCTGGTCTGGTTTCCTCCCGATGTATTAGTTTCAGCTGTCTGCCAGAATATGAATTTTACAGCTCATATTCCACAGGTTTTATACACCTGATGTGTCCAAGCCCACCTGACACCCTTTATTCAGGCGGTGATATTGTATTCATACGCACACATCTGTCGTCTGTAATAATGTCTATAAACCATTGTTCCCAATTAGGGGGAAAATGAAACCCTTTATTGATTTTTAACAGCTATCCCCATTCTGTAATTACGGTTTTTGTCGGGAATATTTTGCTACAGTTGAAGATAAAAGCTAGAATTAAAAATGTCTTTGTACCGCATCGAAAATATGTTACCATGCAGCTGGTTGAGTTATAAAACAAAAAAAAGTTACTGACTTGTCGCAGCTGTGCGCCTGTTTATGTATTGTGGTACTAAAGCACCGGTCGATATATAATTAACTTCATCTTGATATACATACAATTTCATTGTTGCATTTGCCGAGTGTTGCAACATCTGTTGTGCGATAATCATCATACTGGTACGTCCCAGCTTGTGTGCAGTCTATACAAACGGGAAGGTAATTAATACATTACACCGGCTGACATCAATACACAGATGGTTTTAATGAAAGGACTATTTTGCCGCAGCTGGAGATAACATCTCGAATTTACAAGAAAGACTTTGTACCGCACACTTTCATTACCATATTTCCTTGTTGAGTTTGATGAGTGTTGCCACAGCTGTTATATGATAAAAAGCATGCTGGTTGCCGGGTTTGTTATACCGTCTATACAAACGGGAACCTAATTAATTCATTACACCGGCTGACATATTCTGAATCAATTAGCAAACCTGGCGCCAGAGTTTAATTGATCTTGTTAACCCCGATGCTCTGATTAAAAAACGACAGCTGAAAGGCATGAGACAGGCCACAACCCACCCACCACGAGCCATGAGACATGAGACATGAGACGAGAATGAGACATGGCTCATATGGCTCATACCGCATGTCTCAGTATGAGGTATTTTATGTCTCATTACGAGGGATTTACAACATGTAGTACTACTCCTAAGATCTTTCCAATCAGTTTGTAGATCTGCAAGCATCTTTATCATTTTGTTATTTAGCTCAACCATGGGAAGCAAAGGAAACCGTTGTTTCCTATCAGTGTTGATCCACAAGATAGTTGATTGATCAATATTAAAATTCCAGACTTCAATATACAAATCCCAGACACACTTACTACCTGGATATTTTAGTTAATAGTATCATAATTTCTCATGCTCAGTATGTTACATTTCTTGCTTCATTTGTTGTAAAACTTTCATATATGTCTGCCGCCAATGTTCCTGGCACAAGTTATATATATATATATATATATATATATATATATATATATATATATATATGTGTGTGTGTGTGTGTGTGTGTGTGTGTGTGTGTGTGTGTGTGTGTGTGTGTGTGACACACTGTTTTATCATTTCATCATGTATGTTTCAGTCCGTTCATGTCCACTTGTCAGATTTCTGTGTTTATGTAAAGCACTCATAGTTTAGATATTGATCGACCTGGACACAGTAGCTTAACACTTCGGGTTGCGTTTAATCATCGTTGCTCTGGATATGTGAGTGTAAATCCCTTGGACCTTTTATGAAATTTAAACTATGGCTCAAAGTCTCATATATTCAATGGGCAACGTTCTGTAAAATTCAATATCAGTAGATAATAGGGTAAAACTCGGAAGACTGGATTAAATAACTCTCTCTCACTCTCTATCTCTCTCCCTCTCACTATATAAATAGATAGATGGTGCCTTCTTCTCTAATCCTGCTGTCGAACTCACACAACACTTAAGAGTAATCCTTGACAACAGCTACAGTATCAATATATGCGTTGTAGACAGACATTCAGACAGGCAGACATACATATAGTCGGGTAGACAGAAAGACAGACAGACAGACAGACGTACAAAACAGATAGATAGAAAGACAGAGAGAGAGAAATAGATAAATAGATATAAATGAAAACGCTAGATGGACAAAAAGACACTGAGAGAGAAAGAGACCTAGAATTAAACAGAGAAAGAGAGAGACAGAGAAAGACAGAGAGAGAGAGAGAGTGAGTGAGGGAATGAGAGAGCGCGAGAGAGAAATGAGCGAGAGAAAGAAAGAAAGAGAGCGAGCGAGAGAGAAAGAGAAGGAGTGAGAGAAAGAGAGAGAGAGAGAGAGAGAGAGCGAGAGAGAGAGAGAGAGGAGAGAGACAGCGTGATATATATATATATATATATATATATATATATATATATATATATATATATATATATATATATATATATATATATATATATATATATATATACGAGGGTAAGTTAGTAAGCCACAAATGACTAGAAAAATAACTAACTTTGATAACAATTTGAAACCAGTTAATTTTTATACATACTTTGTCCCTTTATTTCTCAACATAATTTCCACCAACATAGATGCACTTATCCCATCGTTTTATCAGTCCTCCCAAACCGGCTGCCTAGAACTGCGTGCTATGTTTTCATTTACCTGCGATCCCACAACCTTTGTGATTTACTTATTGACCCTCCCTCGTAACTTTTTCTACCCAGCTATACACCACTTCACGGGAAATCGCTAGGGGCTAATTCCACTGAAAACCAACCTTGGCGGGAGACATTTCGCGAGTGACGCCGAAGTTGATTGTGAAGTGAAAACGTGGTTTAGAAATTTAGAATGGCTATCTTCGAGTTGCGCGTTGCGTATATGTGTGTGTGTGTGTGTGTGTGTGTGTGTGTGTGTGTGTGTGTGTATATATATATATATATATATATATATATATGTGTGTGTGTGTGTGTATGTGTGTGGGTGTTTATGTGTGTGGGTGTGTTAATGTGCCCTCCCTTGCCATAGTTTCTTGTAACTTATCATGCCTGGGTCGGCGTCAGTGGCTTAGGGAGTAGTAAAAGCAGTTTCACAGCTCACCGACGTGCCGTGTCAGTGGTTCGAAATCAGTCATAAACGATTTGGGAGCAGACAATTTTGCGTTGATTTCAATGGTATGAGCGCCTGCTGTTCAGAAAGCAATGGAAAACGACTGAACGTAAATTTTCCTAGTAAATCACAAAAGGCTAATAAATGCTGAGGCAGATTGCAACACCCTGTGTCCCAGATGACGGCAATCATCGTCGTTTTAATTTCCAGTAGGCTAATCTAGAAACGACACTATTTATCGAGAGAGGGACATCCAATATTAACATATCTACAAATGTAAGTCCTCTAGAATGTGACATTAAATGTGATACAGCCACTTCGTGTAAGAATTGGACCAGTAAATGTATATAGACAGTATGCAAGTGGTGGGTGGGTTTGTCAGCTGTCCCTGCCAAATATTCTAAAGGAGAATGAACACCACGGATTGTGCCCAGAGGGAAAATAAGACGGTCTTAAAATATTTTTAGATGTGGGATTATCACAGGTTGAGTAGAGTGAGCAGGAAGAAAAACAGATCAAACATACTCTCTGAACTATTTCTGTCCCAGACAAGGCACAGTGATGTGACAGGCTATTCTTCTTTATGTACACAAATCAACACCGCAGGTGTGACAGGCCATTCTTTATGTGCACAAATAAATACGGATTGTGTAATTGGCTATTCTTCATGTCTATAAATCTATATCACATATAAGCTTGGTTATTCTATCTACATCGATTATATGAATGGCTGCTCTTCAGATGTACCAATCTACAACGCATATATGCTTGGCTACTCTTCAGATGTACCAATCTACATTACTTATATGATTGGCTGCTCTTCAGATGTACCAGTCTATATCGCATATATGATTGGCTACTCTTCCGATGTACCAGTCTATATCGCATATATGATTGGCTGCTCTTCAGATGTACCAGTCTGTATCGCATATATGATTGGCTGCTCTTCAGATGTACCAGTCTATATCGCATATATGATTGGCTACTCTTCAGATGTACCAGTCTATATCGCATGTATGATTGGCTGCTCTTCAGATGTACCAGTCTATATCGCACACATGATTGGCTACTCTTCAGATGTATCAGTCTATATCGCATATATGATTGGCTGCTCTTCAGATATACCAGTCTATATCGCATATATGATTGGCTGCTCTTCAGATGTACCAGTCTATATCGCATATATGATTGGCTACTCTTCATGTGCACAAATCAACAAAATATGCGCTATTGACAGTCCTCATCACAGCGGAGACCTTGGTCGGTCATCTCTTACTTAGCGGGACTAGTGTCTTCACAGGATATTCTACATGCAGGTGACGAGAGATCTAGCTATGTATAGCCCTCAACACTGGCACATCATGGCTTCTGCATTAAAGAAGCCCAGTTTAGCCATATCACTGTCCCAAGACAGCCATCACCAAAGTCATGCACGAGGGGGATTCACATAACAACTTTACAGTTTTGTTTGGTGTTGAATATATTCTAAAAATGTTAAAACAATGTATCATTTTTTTTCTCGATGCAATCATAACTGCTTTCAATGCAAGTTCTCTAGCGCCGATAAAGTGCTTCGATTCCTGTAGAAAACAATTATCTGGGGGTAATTACTCGATGTGCCTGACCCGGTCGTGAACAGCCTGTCTCAGAAGTCATATCGTATTGAAATTTCAAGCTCCACTCATACACTTGCTGAATTGACAGACATGCCTCATCATACTGGACCTTCATTCGTCGATGAATTTCTATAGGTTGCACCCTTCACTGATTAAACAAACGGATAACAGAACGCCGCGCCTCTTTAGTGAGGGTCAAAAGTATAGCGGCCATCATTAAACTGTCCCTATGGCATCACTGTATTCGTCTGCAGTGTGCTGTCACGTGCTGAATACTCTTGACATCTTTAACAACAATATTGACAGGTTGCAAGACAATGGTATGGTTATTGTAATTTCTATCACACTTTTAAGGTTTTGATTTGAAGCCCCCCCTCGTATATATGTCTCTCAGCCCAAAAATAACAACCGATCAGATTCTATGAGAATCTAAATTGGTACATTTACGACTACCAGAAATAGAAACCATCACAATCGCCAGGCTAACGGAAATGATTTTACGACTAACGTAGATAATGAAAGCAGTTGTTTAAGATGTTGTTACGTGGATATAAGCAGCATAGTTATCAAGGTTATGTACTAGACTGTACAAATAAAACAATAAAGATACTATATTTATAAAACAAATGGTCAAGTTAATTGCATGTTCTTTTACATGACGTCGCAATCAACCCCATCAGTTTTATGCTGTTTGTGACTCACTACTCATTCAGTTTTCCCGTTCACTAGTTTGCCATTACTTCCTGAAGACCGACACCTCATACAATGTAATTCAACGCAAAGCGACCTGCTTTCAAACCACCCGCAGCTGAGTTTGAACCCTCGAGTCAGAAATGGCGATGACTTGTGAAACGGGTTCACTGTCGCTGAGACACAACGTCGGCAAAACAAACAAAGGGGGAGACAATATAAATCATAACTGCCAACATAACGCAGCACACGTCGTGGGCATGGCGACAGATGGCATCTTGCTGTGGTGATGTGTGGAGTAAATACATAATACATATACGCTTTTTATAGATAAAGTAATGTAAAATATTTTAATGTTGGTATCACACTGAGACACCAGATTTGAAAAAAAAAAAAAAAATAAACTGACAGAACGAATATCCTGAGGTTAATTGAGTCTTGAGCACCAGAGAACAAACAATGTCAGTTGGGAGCTTGATAAAACAAAGATATAAACATGAGATTACCTGAGTTGTGAAAACAAGAGAACACACAATGTAACGAGGAAGTCTAATAAAACAAAGACAGAAAAATTAGATTACCTGAGTTGTGAAAACAAGAGAACACACAATGTAACAAGGAAGTCTAATAAAACAAAGACAGAAACATGGGATTACTTGAGTTGTGAAAACGAGAGACCACACAAGGTAACGAGGAAGCGTGATAAAAAAAAAAAAGACAGAAACATGAGAATATGTGAGTTGTGAAAACAAGAGAACACACAATGTAACGAGGCAGTGTAATAAAACAAAGACAGAAACATGAGATTACCTGAGTTGTGAAAACAAGAGAACACACAATGTAACGAGGCAGTGTAATAAAACAAAGACAGAAACATGAGATTACCTGAGTTGTGAAAACAAGAGAACACACAATGTAACGAGGCAGTGTAATAAAACAAAGACAGAAACATGAGATTACCTGAGTTGTGAAAACAAGAGAACACACAATGTAACGAGGCAGTGTAATAAAACAAAGACAGAAACATGAGATTACCTGAGTTGTGAAAACAAGAGAACACACAATGTAACGAGGCAGTGTAATAAAACAAAGACAGAAACATGAGATTACCTGAGTTGTGAAAACAAGAGAACACACAATGTAACGAGGCAGTGTAATAAAACAAAGACAGAAACATGAGATTACCTGAGTTGTGAAAACAAGAGAACACACAATGTAACGAGGCAGTGTAATAAGACAGAAACATGAGATTACCTGAGTTGTGAAAACAAGAGAACACACAATGTAACGAGGCAGTGTAATAAAACAAAGACAGAAACATGAGATTACCTGAGTTGTGAAAACAAGAGAACACACAATGTAACGAGGCAGTGTAATAAAACAAAGACAGAAACATGAGATTACCTGAGTTGTGAAAACAAGAGAACACACAATGTAACGAGGCAGTGTAATAAAACAAAGACAGAAACATGAGATTACCTGAGTTGTGAAAACAAGAGAACACACAATGTAACGAGGCAGTGTAATAAAACAAAGACAGAAACATGAGATTACCTGAGTTGTGAAAACAAGAGAACACACAATGTAACGAGGCAGTGTAATAAAACAAAGACAGAAACATGAGATTACCTGAGTTGTGAAAACAAGAGAACACACAATGTAACGAGGCAGTGTAATAAAACAAAGACAGAAACATGAGATTACCTGAGTTGTGAAAACAAGAGAACACACAATGTAACGAGGCAGTGTAATAAAACAAAGACAGAAACATGAGATTACCTGAGTTGTGAAAACAAGAGAACACACAATGTAACGAGGCAGTGTAATAAAACAAAGACAGAAACATGAGATTACCTGAGTTGTGAAAACAAGAGAACACACAATGTAACGAGGCAGTGTAATAAAACAAAGACAGAAACATGAGATTACCTGAGTTGTGAAAACAAGAGAACACACAATGTAACGAGGCAGTGTAATAAAACAAAGACAGAAACATGAGATTACCTGAGTTGTGAAAACAAGAGAACACACAATGTAACGAGGCAGTGTAATAAAACAAAGACAGAAACATGAGATTACCTGAGTTGTGAAAACAAGAGAACACACAATGTAACGAGGCAGTGTAATAAAACAAAGACAGAAACATGAGATTACCTGAGTTGTGAAAACAAGAGAACACACAATGTAACGAGGCAGTGTAATAAAACAAAGACAGAAACATGAGATTACCTGAGTTGTGAAAACAAGAGAACACACAATGTAACGAGGCAGTGTAATAAAACAAAGACAGAAACATGAGATTACCTGAGTTGTGAAAACAAGAGAACACACAATGTAACGAGGCAGTGTAATAAAACAAAGACAGAAACATGAGATTACCTGAGTTGTGAAAACAAGAGAACACACAATGTAACGAGGCAGTGTAATAAAACAAAGACAGAAACATGAGATTACCTGAGTTGTGAAAACAAGAGAACACACAATGTAACGAGGCAGTGTAATAAAACAAAGACAGAAACATGAGATTACCTGAGTTGTGAAAACAAGAGAACACACAATGTAACGAGGCAGTGTAATAAAACAAAGACAGAAACATGAGATTACCTGAGTTGTGAAAACAAGAGAACACACAAGGTAATGAGGAAGCGTGATAAAGAGAAAGACACTAACAGAAGCCAGCGAACATTTCGTCCGAAGTCGTTTTTCAGTAAACAGACTTGAGTGTATGGATAACGTTACTAACTTGAACGTGATACGATACATCGTGTGGGCGGTAGAGAACTGTACACAACATGATAACATAGTTGCATACCCTTTACAAAACGTTCGCAGTCAACCCCACAATTTCTTGGCTGTTTGTGATTCCTTGGCAAGTTTACGTTCAGTAGTTTGCCATTGCTTTCTGAACGACCCGCACTCATACCATTGCATGAAAACAAAATGCGGTCTGCCTCCAAATTTCGCGCAGCTTGGTTTCAAACGCGGTATGCCCAATTGCAAATTTCGTTTAACCCATTGGCCACAAGGTAGGCTATTGTTTCTACCTCTCTTCTCCATTAGTTGTTAGGTCTGCCTCTGTTTCTTTTGCCCCGTGGGTTTCAGACTAAGACTTTACTAGCTATACTATTGCCGGGTTATCTTACCGTATGGCCCACCCAGCGCCTGTGTCTTTCCTCTTGGTTAATTATATTTGTCTAGTTCTCTCCATGAGCTCCACATTGGTGATTCAGTCATACCATTTTATTCCTTTTATTTTGTGCAGGCACCAATTGGTGAATGTTTCTAGTTTGTCATCGTTTTTGTTGCTGCCCATACTTCTGATCCATACAGTAGTACTAACTCAACGTTAGAATTGAATATTCTAAGTTGTGTGTTGCCGGTCTCCATGGCCTAGGTGTTAGCGACTTTCTCCGTAATCCAGTATACTCTCGTGAGTAACGTGACGACGGCGATAATCAGTAGCAGTTCTAACCGCGTCGGTAACTTACGAGGTATATCAGCCTGTCGCCCAGAAAGCAATGGCAAACTACTGAGCGTAATCTTGCCAAGAAATCAACAATCAGCTGAAAGATGCTGATGTTGACAGCGATGTCCTGCAAAGGATATGCAAACATTTAAAACAAACAAACAAAAAAGTTGTGTGTTAAGTTTAATTTCTTTTGACTTCCTAAAATTTCTACGTGTTATAAAAGCTCCTCTAGCTTTCTGTATTCTTATTATGATACCCATATCGGTTTCACCCCTTTGTCTACTTTGGTACCTAAGTAGGTGTGATTCCGTCACCTGAAGTGAGGTTTCCCAGTGGAGATCAGATTCTCATTTGCTCGATGTTTTCCTCATTATCTGTGTCTTTCCTCTATTAGTTTTTAAATCTAGTTGTTGTTACCTCCCATCTATTAGTTTATCCTGCATCTGATTTCGTGTGTGAGACGGGAGTGCAATGCCGTCAGCAAGTCCAGATCATCGAGCTGCGTTGTCAGTGGGAGTCCATTTGATTCCTTTTCTGATAGTGCTTGTTGCTGTCTTCACAATCCGGTCTCAGTAAGAATTGTACTGGTGACAAGAAGAATGCTTGCCTCACTCCTGTTCTTATCTCGAATATCTCCGTTAGTTGCCTCTCATGAAGTACCCCGCCCTTCGTGTCCCTAGAGTTTGCCTTTACCAAGTTAATGATGTTTGGGGGTATTCCATAATCTCATATCGACTTCTAAAGAGATTCCATGTCAATGCTATCAAAGGCCTCTTCGTAGTCCCCAAACCCAGTACAAAGTGGTGAGTTCAGTTTGAGGCTGTGTTCTATTATTATGCGCACGGAAACTATCTGATCAATGCAGATACTTTTTGGTCGGAAAGCCGCATTGTTCATTCTTTAATTGTTTGTCAGTGGCATCTCGTAATCTCTCCAGAACGACCCTGCTTAATATCTTCCCAGAAACAGACGGTAACCTTATTCCTCTATAATTTTCACACTCCTGTAGGTCCCTTATCTTTGACAGCTTCGTTAGATATGCTTCTCTCCAGTCTGCTGGTATATTTTTTCAGTTTCCCAGATGCTGCTAAATAATATGTGCAGTTTTTCAGTTAGCGTGTTTACGTTGGATTAAATGGCCCCTGATGGGATGCCATCTAGACCAGCTCCTTTAGTAGTTTGAATGCTTCGCTAATCCCTTCCTTGGATGGTGTCTCGCAGTTGATATCCAGCTCCTGTTCTGCAGGCTGGATATCTGGAGAATCTTCTGGGACTGGTCTAGTTAGGAGCTCCTGAAAATATTTAGCCCATCTGTTTAGTTGATTCTTAATGTTAGTGAAAACTTTCCCATTTTTGATCTTGATCTGTCCACTTGGTTGATTATACTTTCCTGCTATCTTTTTCGTGGTACTGTAAAGATCTCGTGGTTTCTGATCAATGATACTTCTATTGATACCCATTTTAGATTGGGTCGAACTGGGATGCAAGATCAAATTAAAAAAAATTAAAATCCGCCACGATGGGAATCGAACCTACGACCTTCGGGCTGGTATGCGAGCGCCTAGCCAATAGTCTACTGCGTTTATAGCGAATTATGTCTATTATGATAGTTCAAGGCAACACTAGGTCATACTGTTGAGATTGCAACATTAGGTCATACTGTTTAGATTGTAAACCCGGCACAACAGATTGAAATAGCATCCACTTCACAAGTTCAAGATAGAGTCGATGGGCCTTTGTTGCGCGTGTAAGTGTGCTTGCGTGTGTGTGTCTCTGTGTGGTGTGTGTGTGTGTGTGTGTGTGTGTGTGTGTGTGGTTTCCGTCTCTCTCTCTCTGTCTCTCTCTCTTTCCCCCTCTCTTTCTCTCTCTTGTGTGTGAATGTGTATGTATGCTTGTATGTCTCTCTCTCTCTCTCTCTCTCTCTCTCTCTCTCTCTCTCTCTCTCTCTCTCTCTCTCTCTCTCTCTGTCCACATGCGTGTATGCATGTAAATCCACCTCTTTCTCACTATATTTATGTGTGCGTGCTATATATATATATATATATATATATATATATATATATATATATATATATATATATATATATATCTTTGTTTACATGTATGTGCATGCATATCTTTCTCTTTCTCTCTCCCTCTTTGTGAGTGTATGTGTGTAAATGTGTGTATGTGTGTGCCTGCGTGTGTATATGGGTGTGTGTAAATGTGTATGTAAATGAGTATGTGTCTGTGAATATATATATATATATATATATATATATATATATATATATATATATATATATATATATATATATATATATATGTGTGTGTGTGTGTGTGTGTGTGTGTGTATGTGTGTGTGTGTGTATGTGTGTGTGTGTGTGCTTGTGTGGCAGTAGCCCCATATCGACAAGCCACCGTCTACCATCCTGCCCGACTTTACGACAATAGACGTAAACAAACGTGGCGTCAACCAGCTTCCTGCCACCGACATCTTCGCTGGGATCTCATGAACCGGAAACGAACTTCTACTTCCATTACAAATATTAATGTGAAAGTCAGAGTTCAAGCAAGGAAGATGTAAGAGAAGAAGAGACCCGAATTCTTCACTCGTCGTTTCAATATTCTCACAAAAGGAAGAAAAGTCGTATTTCGCCTGAAACTCTTGACAATATCGGGAATTTTGCCAGATTTAATTGTAAAACATTCAATGTATTTCGTAAAAGCAATGTCCATCATCTCTGACAAAGTCTGAACTTTAGAATGACGCTTTACGTAGACATCTTCGAGACACTGGGTCAGATCAATCGTAAATACAAGCTAGCTTAGATATTCTTGGCCAGCAACTTAATTCACATCCTCGCCGTCTTTCAAACAGTCTTTGAGAACACCCAAACAAATTAGGATTTTTTTGTGCTCAACGAAGGAAAAAAGAAATAATTGTGACCGGATTCTCTTTTATTTTAACAATCTTTATTTGCATGCAGAGGCGAGTCCGTGAATAAGTTTTCCATTTAATGAAATAATGTATTTAATCTCAAGTCCCTAAGGTCAACAACTGGTCTAGGATCGAAGCTCCGACAGGCGGATAGTTTGGGCATTGCTTTGCTGATCCGCATCTTCTGCAGCTCGTCTTGTTCCAGATGTGTTGGTGTTACCTTTCCTCGAGAGTAAACTAGGCAAGGCGAGAGAGGGATCATGCTGCATGGGCAACACATGGTATCTTCAAGTCGAGACAGGGATCATGCTGCATGGGCAACACATGGTCTCTTCAAGTCAGCTCAGACCATTTGTTATGGAAAGGGTCACATGCCCTTCCGGCATTGGTTGTAGTTGTTGTGACCTTTATGTAGCACAATGTAACAAACTATCGTCTGTTAAAACGGGCAGGTGCCAGTCAGCGTGAAATCTACAATACAACAAACTGGTATATAATCTTGTTTATTGGTTATTAGACCTAGAATTGTCATTGCTTTATCCTTTTCTAAGCATGTCTGTCTGTCTGTACGCCCGCCCATCTGTTTGTTAGTACGACCGTTTATTGGTGATACGGCCTAGAATTGTAATAGCTTTATCCTTTTCTAAGCATGTCTGTCTGTCTGTCTGTCTGTACACCCGCCCGTAAATTTAAAGGCAAATTTACGTCAAACTTATCATAAATATTAGTCGTGGAATGTTAAGATTTTAATAGGCACGTTATGAGGAGAAATAGATAAGAAAACTTAGTGTCAACTGATAGAGACAGCGCTTTTCGCGTATTGTTTCATGCACAAAATAATTGTTTGTTAAAGTTTGCAGAAGCGATAATGATCCATCTGCATAAGCCAATTTTGTGCAAACAGAAATACATGATAGTCAGTTTACAATTACCATGGTAAACAATTGATATTACTGTACGAACATGTGTATAATTCAGCTTGAACGATTTATCTATTTATTTTACTCTATGTGTGTGACTTTAGCAGTATGTACCTAACGAGATGCGGCGAAATGTGCCAGGCAATAAATCGTTGTGTCTTCGTTATTCAAATTCACTACGGGAAAACATTGTTTATATATATATATATATATATATATATATATATATATATATATTTATATATATATATATATATATATATATATATATATATATATATATATATATATATATATATATATATATATATATATACACACACACATATACACACACACACACACAGTCACACACACACACACACACACACACACACACACACACACACACACACACACACACACATACACACACAGGGCATCAAATCCAACCAAATTTTGATAGACAATTCAATAATTGTCTTGTAGAATGTCAAAAAACATCTGATGGCTGTAGAGATGTGGTTTCTGAGGAAAATGCAAAGAATACCATGGACAGCCAGAAAGACCAATGAACAAGTTCTTCAAGAAACAAATGAAGATCGTAAATTGATTAGAGAAATTAGACGTAGACAGTCAAAATTTTTTGGACATGTTATGAGAAGAAATGGATTGGAGAATTTGGTGACAACTGGTAAGATCGAGGGGAACAGACCAAGGGGAAGACCTAGAAGCAAGTACCTGGATGGCTTGGCCTTGTGGCATAGTCGAGACAGAAACACGGAGCTGATCCACGACTCTGGTGATCGGGTGAGATGGCAGAACATGACCGCCCACGCTTACCGGCATGGCACATGATGGATGGATGGAGAATGTCAATATTGATGTTAACTATGATAAGATTGTTAAGCATGTGACGTCACGGTACAGACGAACATGTGTGACGGCATAATGACAGTTTAAAGATGGCCACCCCACTTTTTACATGCACCAAAGCGGAGCAGCGATCGGTTATCCATTTTGTGTTTAATCACTGAAGGGGTGACACTTATAGAAATTCGTTGGCGAATGAAGGTCCGGTATGGTGTTGCATGTCTGTCAGTCCAGCAAGTGTATGAGTGGGGTAGGAAGTTTCAAAACGGCATGACTTCTGTGGCAGACTGTTCACGACCAGGTCAGGCACACCGAGCAGTGACCCTAGACTAGAGAATGTTTTTTTTACAGAAATTCAAGCACTGTATCGGCGCTTGGAGGACTTACATTGAACATAGTGGCGACTGCATAGACACATGATACATCTGTTCTGTGCTTTTTCAGAATACATTCACACAAAAAAAATATTTAAGGTTTTCATTTGATGCCCCGTCTTATATATCGTATCTTATTTCCTCATCTTGTTCCTCTTGTACCTCACGGTATCGAGGTGAAGCATAAACATCGTGAGAGTTTAAGGGTTTATATATACGCCGAGAATTCCATGGACTCTCTCTCTCTCTCTCTCTCTCTCTCTCTCTCTCTCTCTCTCTCTCTCTCTCTCTCTCTGCCTCTCAGTGTGTGTGTGCGTGAGTATACGCTTGTATATTTAACTTCTCTATTTCTACTATCATGCATCTAATCTCTTTGTCAGCGGTTTCCTGGCGGGTCACTCTACTCCAGGAATTACGCAAGCATTTGCAAATATGCTCGTTTCCAAACATTAATTCATCACTTTGGCAACACCTTTCCCACATTTGGTAAAATGGATGACGGTAATATTGTACACAATCCCGAATAATCCTCATTATTCCCGAATTTGGCGTCTTGCGCCGACAGGAAGTGTCTAAATATAACCACATAACTTTGTTCTTTAAAGATATTATTTCGGATTGGGGTAAGGCGGAAGGGAAATCGGTGACAAAAATATGCAGTTATTATTGTGTAGTTGTTAGTGCATGTGAAGAACAAAGCAGAGTTGAAGTATGTAGAGGGTTAGACTGCCATACATATCTATCTGCTTGCCTGCCTGGGCGACAGCCTACCTACACACCTGCCTAACTACCAATCCAATAACCTACATATCTATCTACCTACTTACTCACCTAACTACCTACCTAACACTTACCTACCTATCCGACCACCCATTCATCTGCCTGCCTGCCTACCTACCTACCTACCTACCTACCTACACATACAAATACATGCACGCATGCCCACACACACACCTACATACCTACCTACCTACCTTCCTACCTACATACATACATACTTGCATACATATATACATACGACATACATACATATACACCTATGTAAATACATTATTTATAATGTAGTTATTATCACACACACACACACACACACACACACACACACACACACACACACATGTATGCTTTCTAAAGAGTGTACTACACTCGCACACCTCCATTTGTGCTGACCTATCTATATAAGCTGGGAACCAGAGGTCCTGTGGGTATTCATCATCAAGAAGCCAGAGAGTGAGTGTTCAGCGATGTGCACGCTTCAGTCCTCCTTGTCTAGCATGACCAGTACTGTTGTCTCAGAGAAGGCTGGCAGTGTACGGCCCTCTCTTGGATAGATTAGTGTTGGCATAGTTGTCATGATCCTTTCAACTGAAGGTGAGCACATGGCTGTGATGGATGTGACGTCACGTTAACAATGATACGAGTACAAGGCTTTGAAGCCAGCGCTCGTCGTTCGCTACAGGAGTGTTAGACCTATTATTATCATTATGTGCCATGCCGATAAGTGTAGGTTATGTTTCGCCATCTCATGCGATCACCAGAGTCGTGAATCAACTCCGTGTTGTTGTCTGAACCGTGCAGTGTGGCTAAGCCATCAGTTCACTTCTCTGCTTTCCCCTTAATCTTTCCCCCTCAATCTTGCCAGTTGTCACCTATATCTCCATGCAATTAGACCTACTCAATGTGAGTTCCTAACACGTGTACATGCTCAATAGCAGGTTCGTTCTCCATGTCTTGTGTTTGTTTTACCAGGTGAAGGCACTGGTATCCATGAAGCTGGTCTGTCCCGAGCTTATACCGGAGAACGAAAAGAACACACTAAAAAACTGACTGCGAAGCTTGACGGATAAAAAAAACAAAACAACAACAGCAAATAAATAAGACAAGTGGATACTTCTCTAGGGACGCTTGATAATCCGGACATACCGGGTGTTTGTAAAGTCTCACTACACTTTATATGTGGAACAAATTTGAAAAAAAATTGTCTTCCGTTGATAACACTATTCTGTTTGGAGTGCAAAGAATTACTCCAGCAGACGACAGCCATTCGATGTATATTGCTTAATGATGGACTGTGGAGCATATATTTTAATGACGTCACGTACTTCAATTGTCAGATTTGTTCTACATACAGAGTGTAGAGACTTTACAAACATTGGTTTGTCTGCAGAGTTGTTTCGCCTGATGCATGAACCTGCTGTTCTGTCGTCCTATTTGCTAGGTGTTGTTCCTCACGGCGTGTGCTGTCATATTGAGCAATTTTTTTGTTTATACTAACATCTTCACATCTATGCGTTCCTCCAGTCTTTTTTTCCTTCCTTTCGTCTGCATCTCACTGTAAGGGTTGATTTAATTTCACGCGAAGACTTCAAGTGCCTACAATGTATACATTATTGTTGTTGCTTGAGACTAATCTAATAAGTTGTTTCAATATATTATGTATGAAAAGGGGGAGACAAGAAGGGCAGAATGTCAGACGCGATTGCGTGCTTATTTTACCTCTTTGTTAACAAAAAATGACTTTTCATTCGTTCCATCTAGGTTTCTCAGGATGGCTCTCTTTCTTCTAGCTGGTTTTGCTGCTTTGTTGATGAGCTTTCTTTATGGAAACCTGTTTATGAGATGCTTATCTTCTCTTAGGGGATTACTTTTATCTGAATGGCGCCTGCTTTTTGTTTAGGGGTAGATGGAGAAGGGAGTGGTGCCGTACTTGTCAGTTGTTATGCTGACACAACATCAAACTGCCCATGTAGCTAATGTATCTTTAGACATTTGTAGCTCTGATTACAGTTTAATTTGTGCACGAAAATGCCATAGTTGTTGCTGTTTTCGTCTTCTCCTCCTTCTCCTCCACCCTCTCCTGTATTTATTATAATGATGACGGATGGCGCCTTCAGGTTAATCTTCCACTATAGTCACCCCAACAGATAGCTCCATTGCCTGCAGTTCTGGAACCTCTAGCTGTCCACACGGATTTGTTTGCCCTGGGCACAGGGTTGGAGTCAATTGACCATGAAATACCTAAAACTTTAGATTAGGTACTGTTGACAATAAAATAACCAAAAATTGAGACCCGAATTAGTTGACCGTGAAATACTTTTACCGGACATTAGAGTCAGTTGACCTTGGAATACCTACAATCTGAGATTGGAGTCAGTTAGCCATGTAATATCTAAAATCAGTTTAGGAAACCTTACAACCCTAGCCCTCATCCCAGCCAGTCCACACCGTATATGCTGAGATAAACCATGACTTATTTACATCATAATTTGCCTTTTCGCAGATGTAAAGCTGCAGTATCGGGCTTGCACATCCCTTTTGGCTTCCCGGTTTGGAGCAACACATTTACCGTGGAAATGGTATCTTGATATTAACTCACGAAAAATGTTTCCACACCTACCTCACTCCGATAGATGCAACATCTTTTAGGGACGCAAGCGACCTGAACCCCAATACATGGGACTTACAAGATATGGCTCAGTCTTTCAGAGAGTTTACCGCCACCAAGAAACCCATAAACTAAAGACATCGTCTCTGGATGATCTCATTCATTCTTATAAGATGCATGGCATACTGTCCCAGAAGTGTAAAGTAATTGGAATTCCACATTTTAGACACTATTCTAACAAATAAGAGAGATGTTAAGAAATCTGTTGGATGGTTTTCCCAGGATATGCTGGTGTGGTGGGAAACGAGCAGGAGGACAGATTGGCTGTGTCTGCACCCCGTGGTGTGGTAATGGTGCATGATAATGCAGACGTGGTTGGGGACCTTTGGAATCGTGAGTATATTGCAGAAGAACAGTCAGATCATCACAGCTTTGAGAGAATAGTGCTGCAGGCAGTGACCAGAGGACCTGGTCGACACTCAAGACTCACAGGAAAGGTCAGAAGGACATATAATCAGATCACTACTTTTGCCATTAGCACTGGGACTCTTCGCTGGCTGTTGCAGATAAGGACGGAGCTCGTAGGGGAATGTCCCCAATGCTGTGATGTCGGTTCTGGATTCAACTCAACTCTTAAAATCTCAACCCACATGCAACATCTGAGTGAATGGAATCGTTTTAAAACCTGTCAATGCACTTACATGTTTATGTACTTTCAAAAGAGGATATGGAAGATTAGTCGTTAGTCGCGATTCCAACTTCACGGCAAAGGGTCATCCCATATTGCTTTGTTCCTGTGCCAGTGAATATCACACATAATGCTTCTCACTGTCCCATGTGAAAAGTGGAACAGACAGCAGTACTGACAAACCAACAACAAGCACGGACAAATATGCATAAGGCTGCCGCCAGAACGCCAGCACAACATTCTGCCACAAAAATTACAGTTCATCGTCGATGGCAGCGGCAGCCACTAGAAAAAGCAGCAGTTGCACACACATTACTGCTTAAGGCAAAATCAGCTAGTTCAGCAACCGTTTGGCCACCATTTATCTGTCATGCAGTTCACAGTACAAACAGCCACGGACAAATGTAAAAGCATTCCACACGAAATTCACAGCTCACGGTGTCGAATTGGAAGGGTTGTTGGATTGCTGGGAAGCCAAGAAAGATGATCCTGGCCAGTTTAACATCGTTGCATAGAGGAAAGTCGAAATAATAAATAAAAGAAATGGCAGCACACGAGACAGAAGACTGTACACAGACTTGATCACCATGACACATGACATAAACTGTAAGAAGAAGTCAATAATTATGAAGTAGTGTGAGAAACTTCATTCTTCGTCGATTTGTTTTCACAGACACATCTCTCAGATACATGTTCCCAAATTGGTCGACACGTGAGCAGCATATTGATGGACTCGAACTTCTACACAAAGTAAGACTTGTCATTGGAGCTCTGTTCTCGAAATCCAGGCGTCTTCATACATCTTTCAAACAAATGCATATGCGTTTTTGAACACAACCCGCTAATATATAAACAAGAAACAACATCTTTTACTCGTATATTATCTGATAAACACAGCATTGACAACAATGTAATCACAGAAAAAACAAAAACATGGAAAAACCACATTATATATGTTTCTTGGCAGTCGATGCCCTCTCCTGCAGGAAAGTTAATGAAACGTTACTCCATGCCACAGGATCTTCCGCCTTGCTCTCGCTGTAAGCAATTATTTGTTTATAAAAAAATCTTTCTTCTCCCCCGAACGAAACAAAAGAAGAATTCCCAAAACAGTGCTTTTTTAAATAACATAAAATTCAGTTAATTTATGTAATGGGCAGACAAGAATTGAGAAAATAAATAGAAAATGGTCGCCGTGGTATATGCACGCAGGTATCATGTTGTGCAGATGGATCCAATTCTGTTTCTTGGAATGTTGGCGCCACATCCGTGTCCAGCCAGCTTTCATTTATGTTGCAATGTTTTAAGCTTCTAGTCCATTGTCTTTCCTTCCTGTTGTATGACATAACTCTTTATGTACGTTCCTGTGTGAAGGTAATGCACTCATACTTTCTTCAGATTTGTGCTTCTGATGTGAAAGTGATAACCTCTTACTTTCTTGGGATATATATGTGTTTAGTCAGTTTAGTTTAGTCGTTGGATCAACATCACGGCACACGGGTTTAACCCATAAGTGCTCCGTTTTCCTCCTAACTCAAACCTGAGTCTGGAGAAACTCAGCTAAATGCACGAACTCCGTAGCATCGGCGAGGATCCTGAAATACTTTGGGTAGATTTTTAACTCTAGATTTTGCCCCGGGCAGCGCCGTTAGGCTACTCTTTTTTCGATTTCCAACTGCCAAGGGATTTTTTACGTGCGCAACAATACACACGGGCGTCTGATCTCACTACCCAGAGACCAGGGGAAATTTTATTACTGGAAGTCCACGTGGATTTCTTAAAAAAAAAAAGAACCGGTCCTCACCGGGGCCAGAACGCTGGACCCCCAGCACTCGAGGCGGACACCATACCACGAGACCACTCATCCCCCCAGGGATATATATATATATATATATATATATATATATATATATATATATATATATATATATATATATATATATATATATATATATATATATATATATATATATATATATATATATATATATATGATGTGTTCTGTGTGAAAGTGATAAATTGTTACTTTCTTGGGTTATGTGTTTATGGTATGAAACTGATGAACACTTACTGTCTTGGGATATATGTGTTCTGTGTGAAAGTGATATAGTCTAACTATTTTGAGTTATGATGTGTTTATGGTGTAAATGTCATAAACTCAAACATTTTTGGGATAAATGTATTCTGTGTGAAAGTCATAAACTCTTACTTTCTTGGGATAAATGTTTCTTCTGTAAAAGTGACCCATTTTTATTTTTCTAGACTTTCTTGGGATATATGTGCTCTATGCACTTTACTTTCTTGGGATAGAAAGTCAGAAACTCATACTTTCTTGACCATCTGCTGTGAATTAGTCTGGTTTTGAAAGAGTAACAGACATTATGATGACGGAGCTAACAAAACCTTGCCATTATCGTCGACGTTTAGGACTGGTCTCCATCGCGATGTTACAGACGCTTTGGTTGGACAAATAAAGATGCCAGAGGAAACTCTGAGCAGACAGTGATATCAAGATGATTTTAAAATTGACTTTAGAAATCATGCTAACACAGACAAAAATGTGCACGAGAAAATGTTTTGGAAAGTGAAAGCGGCCGGCCTCCCTCACACGTCGAGTGCCGTATGGTCACAAAAATGGGGGGGGGGGGGGTAACACTACACACTCAATGACATGAAAAGAGGTATCTTACCTGCCCACCCACCCATTGGCCTCATTCTTTTACCACGTGGCTGGTGTTGACCTGCTTACTGTGCCTTGAGTCTGGTTTCAGATGTGTAACAGAGGCGGCTATCCATAACATATTTGTGTGTCTAGGTGTAAGACGCCGGACTCCGTGGCAAAGTACTCACGGACGCGATTCGTAAGCCCGCTTACCCGGGTTCGAAACGCAGCTGCGACTGATTTGGCAGCAGACCGCGTTGCGCTGGGTTTTAACGAGTTGGTATGGGAGCCGGTCGTTCAGAAAGCAGTCGCAAACTACTGAACGTAAACTTGCCAAGATAACAACAGCAGTAAAATGCTGGTGTTGACAGCGATGTCCTATAAAAAGGATATGCAAAAACAAAACAAGGTGTAAGACAAATGTGGTTATTGATCACACAGTTGTACATTCATTTGTAAGACACACGCGACTATTGATGACATACTTGTGCGTTCAGTTGTAAGCCAGATATGGCTATTGATCACTTGGAGCATATGGTTGGGCGTTCAGTGTTAAGACACATGTGGCTATTGATGCCAGAATTGTGTGTTCAGCTGAAAGACAAATGTGTTTCTTCATTACATAGTTGTGGTTGTGTGTTCAGATGTGTGACAGACCTGGTTAATGAGGAAATACGAGTAGTTTTGTAATGCGTCCCACAAAGTCCGAACCATCCAGTACACGCCATGAACCCCAGGAGTCTCCGGAAATATTGCACTCTGGTCTGAACAACGCCGTCAGAAAATGAACCCACCACCTTCAGAGTGTAAGACAGACGGCTTGTCCCTCTTCACCGCGACCCACTCCCATTTAAATTAAAGACATAATACAGTATACTTAATATAGAAATTGAAGCTGTAGCTTGGCTGGAGACAGACTTTCACCCAGGCATGTTTTCTCCGTGACCATGGAGTATGGTCAGGAATATCTAGAAGGGCTGGGCTTGAAGAAAATGGGTCGAGTCTCTGAGGAGATCAAGTATAACATAAATCAGGTTTATTTTTGTGCCAGGACACGCGGATGTGAGAAAATGAGCAAGCTGATAGACTCACGGGCCGGGCTACTGTAGACAGCCGACTAGCTATAAAATATAGTCTAGTCTGATTTATTGAATATATTGAAAAGCTGCTACAGAAAATACAGAAAAAAGGAGGTAAAAGGCCAGATAACAAGTCCTTTTAAGGACTACAACCAGTCAAGCCAGACGAGCCAGGAGCCTTCACCAACAAAAGAAACCACCAGCAGACGGGAACAAAGGACAGCCGCCGACCAAACCCCCAGCTGACGTCACAGACACAAACGCTTACATAACCAGTCCGATAAAGGACTCACTCGTAAGAGAGCACAAGACAAGAATTAGGGTGAATAAACCCACAAAAGCCACGGACCTCAACAAAAACCACAGCTGAAGAGGCAGGTTGAACGAGGCCGAATTTGGAATTTTTGTTTTGAAAATTGGAATTGGAATTGGAATATACTGAATGCTGTCAGAGAAGCAAGATGATTAAACGAATCAATGGGAATGCGAATCTACAATCCCGACAGACTAGGAGAATATGAAGTAAACAGGGGTGACGCCAGACAGGGGCGCTATGCAGGTAGCCAAAGAAGAGCAGTCAACCCACACAGAACTGGTATCGTCGACCGCTACAAGCTAAGGGAGGTGCTGAGGAGGGGAACCGAGAAATTGTGGACTTATATGCAATGTGGATAATCTGACGACTTCTAAGTAAATAACTAATGTTACAATTATACAAACCTAACAATAAACCGCCACAATCCATTGTTATAAAGCAGTTATCCCGTTTGTTTACAAACACCTCATTGGTCTCAATCACCCAGCGCAGCTCTATGAGTAAAGGACCTACACTTCATACCATCCTTCCACACAGGATATATGATCCTTGGTGTTATCTTGCTTCAGTGTCTGAGAATGTAAGGTATCGATTATGACAATTGTCACCGCATGTCAGAATTCTGTGATCTAATATATTTTAAGACCTATGTATTTACCCCTATATCAGCATATGAAGAAATCAGGACTTAAGTGCAACGCTAGATTTGATTAAAATGCAGCAAGTCAAATGGTTTGACCATGTAACTAGATGACCAGCTAACAGTATACATCAACAAGCAATGATGTACAGATTAAATGGAAGCAGAAGAAGAGGCCGATTATGTAAACGATGGACAGAGGGAATAGCAGAGGTCATAGATAGGAATCTAGATACATAAAGGCCATAAACGGGAACTCTCCCGCTGTGTATACTTCACCCCGACACCACAAAGTTCAAGAGGAACATGATGACATGAGGTAATGTATAAACATGGTGTTACATTTAACTTGTATGTATCATATGCTAGCCCTTGCCCAAATGAATGTCAATTAATACCTGTAGATGTATTGATCTCGTTTCCATGTCAACCGACAGACGGCCGTCAACATAGTCTACACAGGGGATAGGAGTGAAAGAGAGGCTCTAAATGAATGCATAAATGAATGTCAGAATACATTACTTTGGTCGGATTTCTGAGGTAAGTAGTAACATTTTTTCAAATTTTCATTTTCTCTTCATTGCTTTAATTTTTTCATCTTTTTATTCTTCTCTTCCTGTCGTCACGTTTTAATGTAGTTACAGGAGATCTCCGTGACTATATGTTGTGTTTCGTGTATGTGTTTGTTTGCTGATGAAGGCTAATCGCCGCAACGTCATGCATGTGTCGTAATTCTGTTATGTAAAGCTGCACTACTTTGAGTCATTTTATATTGTTTACATTTTACAGCTTTACCACAGTTCCACCAAATTGTATTCATATTTTTACTTTATGAATGGATGAATGAATGAATGAATGAATTAAAGTGCACGGCTACGAAGAAAGCGAGAAACGAATATATTAATATACGAATGAACCGATCTCATCTCATCTCATCTCATCTTGTTCCTCTTGTACCTTGCGGTGTCGAGGTGAAGCATAAACAGCAGGAGAGTGCCCACTTATGGGTTTCATGTATCGATATTCCCATGGACTCTGTTATTCCCTGCGTCCATCATTTACGTTGTCGGCCTCTTCCTCTGCTTCCCTCTGGTCTGTACATCATTGCTTGTTGTGGTATACTGTTAGTTGGTAACCTACTTGCATGGCCAAACCATTTGACTTGCTGCCTTCTAATAAAATCTAGTGCAGCTACAACCCCCACTTTAGTCCTGATTTCTTCATTTCTGATCTGATCTCTTCTTGATACATTGAGTATTCTTCTCAGGAATCTCATTTCTGTTGTTGTGAATTTTCTTTTCTCTTTTTCTGTCATTGTCCAGGTTTGGCATTGGTAGCATAGAGTTGGCAGGAAGGTTGTGTTGTAAAGTGCTTTCTTGGTAGTTATTGATACATGTTTGTTCTTTACTATTGGTGCCATTTGTCGAATGAGTTGGTTTGTCTTATTGCATCTATTTTCGATCTTGTCTTCTGATTTGCCATTTTATGATATTATACATGAAACTCTTTACTTGTTTCAAGGGATGTTGGTTTAGTTGAATCGTTGTTGCTTTTTCTTCTTTAGTTACAGTCATTACCTAAGTTTTACTTGTGCTAATTTTCATGTTATGTTCCCTACACATTTCGTTTAGACTATTTATGTGGTCTTGTAATTCAGTTTCTGATTTTGCTATTAGTGCTTGGTCGTCCGCAAACAGGAGTTCTCTAATGGTTAGATTTGCAGATGGTTCTTCTTCCGTGGTCTCGTCATTGTCAGGATCTCCATAGCCTAAGTTTAAGACCATGACATTCATGCGGTATTCTTGTGGTCTCTGTTTGGCTGGTTTCTTTACATGCGTTGTCTATATATGTTATAAACAAGAGAGCGGACATGACACAACCTTGTCGTTCTCCGGATCTTATGGTGAAGGGTTCTGAGTGTCCCCAAGTTGCTCTCACTGTGCATTCACTGTTGTTGTAAAAGCTTCTACATCAGTGGTTCTCAACCGGTGGGGAATTTCCCCCCCCCCCCCCAGGGGGAATTTTGGGGTTTCAAGGAGAGGGGGGGGGGGAAATGAAGATTATTTCAAGATTGCGTTAATACAAGAACCGATTACTTGATCTTGTTTTTCCCTTCATACTTTACGGTTCTGTACGTCTCACCCTTCTAAAATTCATTTTATAAAGTAAGTAGACCCACAAATCACGTTTTATGTGGACGTCTAGACTTGTTTTAGTATATGCTATTAAATTTAGCTACAATTATTACGTATACTGTGTAGGGACAGGGGGAAATTTTTAGGGAGGAAATACGAAAGGAGGGGGGGGGGGGGAAATGACGTTCTAAAAATATGGTGGGGGGGGGGGGGTAATGATATCCTAAAAATATGGTGAAGGGGGGCACTGGCCAAAACAGGTTGAGAACCACTGTTCTACATTATACTTCTTAGTTTTTCTGAGAGCAGTATGAAGATCCCCTGCCGGCTAGCTAGGCTAGTCGCAGGTTTAAATGAACCGATGATTGAAACTATTTTTGATTCCATTCAGTCTATCCAAAATATCAATGAATGCACTAATGGATGCATCAATTAATGACGCGCACGAATGCGTGAATGAATGCACGATGCATGAATGTGCGAAGCAATACATGATTGGGGGAATCAGTCATTCAGAGTATGAAAGAAGTTTCACATGAATGAATGAATGAATGAATGAATGAATGAATGAATCAATCAATCAATCAAATTAGCGAATGAATGCACGCATGGATGAATCAGGTAATCAATATATGAATGTGTGAATGAATCCACGAATGGATTAATGAATCAATGAATCAATGCATGAATGAATACACGAATGGATGACTGAATAAACTAGTACATCAATGAGTACAAGACTGAATGAAGAAATTAATCAATGATAGAATACATGAATGAACAGTGCACAAACTCTGTTTTTGGGTAGATTTTCAAGCTAGAAATGTGGGCTGGGCAGCGACCAGCTAGGATTGATTCTACGATTTACAACAAACAAGAGCAATTTAGGTCCTTTGAGCTTGAGGCCCTTATCCTAGCATGCTAGACATCCGATCCAATCCCGTAAGTTCATGGGGTGATTAAGACTTGTAAAAATGCAAGCAGTCCACACTGTAGAATGGAACCGGATCCATGCGAGTTAGAGGTGAACCGCGCACGCATAAATGACACCTACATGATTAAATATTTTATTTTTCCGCGTTTCCATCCTGTTTCAGGATATTGCGGTCAACACCAGCATCTTTCAGCTGTATGTTGATTCCTAGGCTAGATTACGCTCATCAGCACGCCACGACTTTCTGAGCGACCGGCTGCATACTCTCATAAGTCACTAGCGTGACTCGAACCACTTCTAATTCTCGTCCGCTCACGTTGACTACCAGAGTATTCGGGATTAACGGAGAAAGCTGCTAACCCCTCGGCCAGGCAGCTGGCATGATTAATTCATGAATGAATTAATTAATGATTGCATGAATTAATGTGTGAACCAAGGAATGTATGAATGCACACATGTGTCACAGAATGAGCCACTCTCGAGTCTTCTGAATCACAGTCATTCAATAATTTCCTGTGTAACATCGCCTAATAATAAACCATGTTTGTATTTATTTTATATCTGATAAATTATTACATTTAGATATCTATTTTGTACTTTTATGTCTTTCTTTCGGCTAGTGTGCATCCTGCTCTCAAAGGAAATTTCTGTATTTCTCTATTTTACGGAGCGCTAATTGAGCGTGATATGCGTGACGTTAAAGTTATGACTTACAGGTTGATAACGGTTGTTAGTTGCCTTTTGAAGCGACTTGTCAGGGAGGAAAACAGATGGACGACAGCGTGTGCTGTAAAATCTTAGAAAATACATTCTTAGGAAGAGTGAAAAGTTCCATTTAGGAGTATTGTTCTGTTAGCAAGGTAAGCCTATAGTCTATCATTATAAGTGGTTGACCAGACTTAACGCCCGTTTTCCTGTGGGGAGCGAAAGAATGAAAGCGATGTCATTTCATATCTGACCTGGTAGGCCAACCGTCAGTTAGACCGGGTGGCAAAATAGCTAGAGGTCTTTCAACATTCTGTTTTCTTGGGCTCTGTCGGATCCTGAAACTTGTAAGAAGCAGACTATCATAAGAACTCACTCGAAATCTAACTCTACGGGCGAATAAAAATCGATTGATTCCTTACTCGGGGTGTTTAGTGAAATTAATCTTCTCACCATCCTATGGCGTGCTGTAATCAGGAGATTTCTATCTACTCTTGTTTCCTAGGGTTATTTTGGTATGTACTGTCCTTATTTTGGGTATAACGTACTATGACGACTGGTTCTGAGAGGAGGATGAACTTATATCACTGTTGCGATTCTATGTAAGTTTTCATCAAAGACCAGTGGTTCTTTGAATTAGAGCATTCTCAGAAAACTTCTCTTGTCAGAAGGCGGTCTTGAGTTGAATAATAGTGGATAATGAGGGGTGAGGACGAACGGATGAGTATGACTGGAAATATTCACCAGGTTCTCGTTTGATCTATTACAGGAGTGCCCCTTTCTGTATACATACCGAATATCAAAATATCATTCAACATTTCACTAAGTAATTGCAATTGAGAGTCTAAATTGTCAGCATCCTGAGAAATGTACTACCAAGCTGCTGTGTTATTGACTGTGTTGTGGGGATAGTCAAATCAATCGCCGTCTGTATGCGTGCATTCTGTTGTTTCAAGCGAGTGGATACCTACACGGTGACTCTGTTTTACAGTTACTTCATAGTTTAAACACCTACACACATTCACTAACACTATTCTACTCAATGCACCAACTGAAAAAGAAACTCACATCCAGACAACCTCAATTCTAAAATCAGACAGATACTTTTCAAGGACAATTTCACATATGATCTGCACAATTATTCCTACACTCGCCTAGGTGCTCTTATTGAAATTGTTGCTTGCTTGCGTTCGCTGGCTGTGAACTCCAGCGTGAAGTCCTGTATGTCGGATGAAGACATCCTGTTGTCCAACATCAGTGTGATGTCATACAGGACCTGAGGTTTGCGTGAGTATTCGTTGTCCCACGTCTGGCTTATTAGTGTGCAGCCTGGTGGATCCTCGCCGTGCAGGCAGATACTCTCCGACTTCGGAAGGATCAGCGATCCTACTACGTTAGCAGGACTCCGAAGGGACCTGTTGCCCAGGACGCACGACTATAGTCTGTTTACTTTTGTCTGCCCCAATATAAAATTCCATATCTCAGTAACCAACTGAGGGAAAATGATGAGATTTAGCATATAACCTTATCATTATGTCCACCAAAAAAAAAAAAAAAAAAAAAAAAAAAAAAAAATGTTCTGGAGATTGTACATCAGATTTCAAAGTTTGTTTATATGCGGTATATAATTTACGGGTCAGAGATGAAGTGCACATTATTAGATGTATTACGTCTTCACACGGAAACATTAGCGTTGAATAGTTAATTTTCTCGTGGTACATGGGATTGGCCTTATAACAAGAGCCTCGTCTAGTGGAACGGGGCATTATTGTAAACCAAGTTTGTTAGCGAGAAATCACAAGTTTTTCACCAAAACATCAAAGAAATGTCGCCGCTTTCCATGATGTAAGTTGCTTTTGGACCTATCAAAAACATATTCATAGGGTGGGGGTAAATATAAGACGGCAGGAAAAATGTCATAACGATGCAACAGACAGTTTTCAAAATAATTGTTCGTGAATGAAGGCATTCATTTCTGTACAGACTATAGGACCTGTTAGTAAGTCTTGGCGAGTATAGAACCTGGCCCTGGTGCCTTGGAAACACCTCTCCGTCCCGTTGAAATTGTAATACTATATTGTGGTCTTTCTTAAGTCTGCTTCTGATTGTGTTATATATGTATGTATAAGCTGTCTGTCTATTATACACTTCTCTAATCAATGTGCAACACTTCCCTCGGTGTTGACATTGCGTATTCGTCTGTTTGAGAGTGTGACGGATAGATTAGGAAACTTATCTGGTAATACATTTGTTGTCCGTAAAGTCACCTTCATCTTCGTCCCGGGACATGCGGGAGTCGAGGGAAATGAACGAGCTGACAAACTGGCTGACTCTGCACCCCCTGTAGATGGCCAGCCCATGGATCGTGCCGATGTTATTAACGTCCCCAAAGATATGGCGAGAACAGAGGACTTTGACGTCAGTGAATCCACATCGCTGTCCAAGACTTGGGAGTAAGAATCGGCACGGCCAGACGTGAGAGGTACATCGGGAAAACAAGGCTCCTCGTCAACCAACACAGAACTGGCACTATTAGCCACCGGACGCTGATGCATATGCTGGGGGGAGGATCTGAGCATCTATGGACATGTCCGGAGTGCAATGAAGATACCCCAATTAATAACTGAACTGAACATTTGTAGGAAATAGTCAACTATCCGGGATTAGATCATAGGAGCTCTTGGGATCTTGTGACAGCATGTATGAACGAATTAATGAATGGACGACCAAGGAATGCACGAATGCATACATGTATAACTAATTAATTAATTAATAATTGCACGAATTTCCGAGTGAACCAAAGAATGCATGAATGCATGCATGTATGGAATAATTAATGAAATATTGATTGCACGAATGAATACGTGAACATAGGAATGCATGGACATGCATAAAACACAACTGAATTAATTGATGATTGCATGGATGGATGCGTATGCATTCATGGTGGACGAATGAATGAATGAATGAAAATGTGAATGAATGCGTTCATGAATTAAATTATACGCGAATGCACTTAATAAATGTATCATTAAATTAGCGATTGAACTGATGAATAAATTAATGAAATAATTAGAGAATCAACGAATGGGTGAGTGAAAGTAAGAATTAACTAATGAAGTAATGAATACACGCATAAATACGTGGCCTTATACTCACACAAGGTCATCGCGTTACAGATTGATTAATGCTGATAGTTTCACTCCAAGTGAAGGTAACATGTAAATAATGCACGCAGTCTCTTTCCCGTGAAGATAACATGTAAACATTGCGCGTAGTTAATAATTGTTCATCATGAGGAAGTATGTTGAACAATTGGATATATCCTTGCAGAATGGAGTCGATGAACAATTGTAGATGTCCTTGTAAATAGTAATCAGTTACCCCCCCTTATTGTTATCCTTGTAGACAGTGGTCAATGACTAATTACAGATATCCTCATAGATCAGTGGTTCTCAACCTTTTTTGGCCCATTCCCCCCTTCACCATATTTTCATAACGCCATTCCCCCCCCCCCCCCCTTCACGTGACGCGACGAGAATTAGCAGTGGTTCGAATCGCAAAAGTGACTTATGAGAGTATGGAGCCGGTCGCTCAGAAAGTCGTGGCGTGCTGATGAGCGTAATCTAGCCTAGGAATCAACATACAGCTGAAAGATGCTGGTGTTGACCGCAATATCCTGAAACAGGATGGAAACGCGGAAAAAAAAAAAAAAAAAAAAAAAAAAAATTCCCCCCTTCCTATCAAAAATTTGGCCCGTTCCGCCCTTATTCGTATTTTCAGAACGTCATCCCCCCCCCCCCTTTCATATTTCCTATCTAAATATCCCCTCACCCCTACACAGTATACGTAAAAGTGGAAGGCAAATATAATAGCATATACTAAAACAAGTCTAGACATCCACATAAGACATGATTTGTGGGTCTACTTACTTTATAAAATGAAGTTTAGAAGGACGAGACATACATAACTGTAAAGTATGAAGGGAAAAACTATGTCAAGTAATCGGTTCTTGTATTAACACGATCTTGAAATGGTCTTCATTCCCCCCCCCCCCCCCCTGGAAACCCTGAAATTCCCCCCTGGGGGGGGGGAATTCCCCACCGGTTGAGAACCACTGTTATAGACTATAGTCAATGACCAATTACATATTTCCTTGTAGATAGTCAATGAGTCAATGAGTCAATAGATAGTCAATGAACAATTATGTATATCCTTGTAAATAGTAATCAGTTAACAATTACAGATATCCTAGTAGACACTAGTCAATGAACACTTACATATATCTTTGTAGATAGTAGTCAATGAACAACTACATATATCCTTGTAGCCAGTAGTCAATGAACAATTACAGATATCCTCGTAGACAGTAGTCGATGAACAATTACATATATCCTTGTAGACAGTAGTCAATGAAAAATTACAGATATTCTCGAAGACAGTAGTCAATGAATAATTACAGATATTCTCACAGACAGTAGTCAAAGAACAGTTACAGATACTTCTGTAGACAGTAGTCAATGAATAATTACAGATATTCTCACAGACAGTAGTCAAAGAACAGTTACAGATACTTCTGTAGACAGTAGTCAATGAATAATTACAGATATTCTCACAGACAGTAGTCAAAGAACAGTTACAGATACTTCTGTAGACAGTAGTCAATGAACTATTATAGATATCCTTGTAGATTGTAGTCACTGAGCAGTTACAGATATCGTTGCAGATAGTAATCAATGAGCAATTGCAGATATCCTTACAGAATTGAGTCAGTGAACAACTGGGGGAATTCTTGCAGAATGCAACCGATGACTAAATGGAGGAGTAAGTGCAAAATGTGCTCGTGCCAGAGAGTATTGAGATGGTTTGAAAACCAAAACACTGAAAAGAATTAGGTGCCTCTGTATATAAACTCACATAAAATTATAAAGAATATAAAAAGTCAAATAAAATTGTATTTTCCGATATGTTGCTAGCCCCCCAAAGGCACTCATTGTGGGAGTACTATATTGTAGAAGGTGGCCCAGCTACGCCACTTGAAGTCTTGCACCTACATGGCCCCTGGTCAATTCTGCTATGGGAAGTGTGTGGGGCTTCCCCTATTCTCTGAGGCATTCAGCACGTGCTTATTTCGCTGAATTGTTCTCTCGAACCCCGACCAGATCCAGCCCCATATGACCAATACGCCGTAACGTGCCTTGGAATAATTAATTGTCTTAAGCGAGCCCTTATATCCGCCTTGGGATAATATATCGCTGAAGTGTTGTCTTTGCGTTATAATACAACATGTCTGCTATCATATTAACAACTTTTAAGTCGTAACTATGACGCACCCCTATTTCCCATTTTACGCCATTCATTTTCGTTTGGACCAAATCTACTTTTAGTTTGGTCCAAACCTACTTTTTGTTGGGTTCAAACATAATTTTTATTTGGTCTAACTCTACTGTTTGTTTGGCACAGATTCTGTTAAGGCAGAAAAAAGCCACAAAAAAATTCAGGGATATCGAATTATAACCATGCAGAATACAATAGGCAGGCTGCTGGAGAAGGTAATTGCCAGGAAAATATCAAGCCAGCTAGAGAGGCAAGGTGTTTTCCCACCTACCCTGGGTGGGTACCGTCCAAATAGAGAAACCTGGACCAATGCAGCAGTTTTTGCCCATGATTTCTATGAAGGTTTCCACTCAGGCATTGAAACCTTTGCTGCAGCGATTGATCTTGAGGACGCATACAACAGAGTACCATTGGATTTTTTAATGCTTCAGCTTCTTGAACTAAAAGTAAGTCCATTCCTCCTTATTTGGATCGCTGCTGCCCTCTTCCAAAGGAAAGCAGTATTTAGATGTGGCAGTTGGACTTCGGAACCAACAACAATATATCCTGGCCTACCACAGGGATCATCATTATCTCCGGTACTGTTCAACGCCTACACTGTGAGAATCACCAGTGAGCAGATCACTGGACCTGGCAGGACATTGTCATATGCCGATGATGTTTTAGTTTATCGACAGGGTAAGGATAGAGATCGGGTTGCTGTGGAACTACAAACCGAACTCAATCGCATAAGTACTTGGTGTGATGAAGCTGGGGCAATGGTCAACCCAACAAAGGCAACAGTGACTTGGTTCTCGGTGAATAATCATATTGTCAACACTCCAACACCAACTGTAAAGCTGTGTTCAGAAACGGTGGAAAGAACGCAGGCAATGAATTATCTGGGGATACGGTTTGATCGAAGCCTTGCTTATAATGAGCACATAGACCAGGTGATAAGAAAGGCCAAGCGGGGTTTGGCTGCGATGCAGGTGATGGCGGCAGCAAACTGTGAGCAGCGCCATCTATGTCTTCTGTACGAGGGGCTGGTTATGTCTGTTTTGGAGTATGGAATGGCAATCCTGACTCTCAGCCGTAAGCAGATAGAAAGGATGGAAAGGATACAGAATTAAGCTATGCGCATTATTCTTGGATGTATAAGAGATACAGCATGCAGGGCGATGCGCTACCTTCTTGATTTTCCAACCATTGAAGAGAGAATACAAGTTTGCAGAGTATGCGCCTACCTCAGAGTTAACGCAAACACACAACATCCACTGCATAGTGAAATTATGAAGGTGAAGGGCAGCAGGTTAAAAAGAGGACGGTCGTGGATGGGTCAAGCCGAATACATTCTTCAACAGGTGTGTTCACTTGAGGACTTAGAACCTGGCGAGGAGTGGGTGCAAGTGCCAACAGATTTCTGCACATCCTTTTCAGTTTGCATCCAACTAGATAGAAAATGCAGACAATAAAATCCGGCTGCTGTGGAGGCTGAAGTACAAGCGTTGATTTTCGAGAATTCGCTAGACGGTGATGCGGTCATCTACACAGATGGGTTGGTCGTCCGACATGTGAGAAGCTCATGAGCCTTTACGGCTCGGGCCGGAGGGAGAATTGTGAAGGAGGACTCTGGTGCTTTCACTGAAACCACAAGTAGCATGACAATGGAAGTCATGGCAGTAAGTAAAGCAATAACATGGCTCGAGACACAGACATTCACTAGGGCATGTTTTCTTAGCGACTCAATGAACATGATCAAAGGGATAGAGGAGACGTCGATCCGGAGAGAATGGTTGCTGCCTCTGGAGCGGTCTCGGCTGGCAAAGATTAGTTTCATCTTCGTGCCAGAGCATGCGGGAGTACAAGGAAATGAGCGGGCTGACAAGCTCGCAGGTGAGGCTACTGTGCAAGGCGGACGCGCCATGGACCAGGCTGACATTCTGAATGCTCTACGAGAAGTAAGACTTTTGCGAGAACCAAGTGATGACTGTGAATCTACAACCATGGCCAGACTGCGAGAACAGCAAATTAAAAGAGGGGTGGCCAAACAAGAACACTACGCAGGAAGCCAAAGAAGATTGATAAACCAACACAGAACTGGCGTCGTTAGCCGCTACACGCTGCGGGATTTGCTGACGAGGGGATCCGAGCACTTATAAACTGAATGGTTCGATGTGCAATGAGGATGATCTGTCGACTAACTAACTAACTAACTTCTGTTAAGGCATGGTAGAGGGCTTTCTATTTGTACTGATATCACTGGGTTGATAATGGAAGGAACATTTATGTTATTAGTAGTAATGGTTGTGGTGTGGGAATGGTGATAAATTTGCACAACCCTTTATTGATTCTTCCAAGCTGTCTGCATTTAAATATTCTTAATACAAATGGGTAATGATCTCTTGAAAGATTCCACACATGGCATCGACAAAATAAATGTAAGTAAATCTTGATGTTTCCAACATAAGGTTCGTCACAAGAACAACACAAAAAAATACATATTTTATCACAGTTAGGAACATAAAACATATAGTTAGCTTATAGATTGTCTGAATATTCTCATAGATTGTCTGAATGTTCTCTATATACACCTATTGTACGTCATATGTATACATTGAGGAGCGGCTGGCCGAGTGGCTAGAACGCCAGACTCTCCTTCGGGAGACCCATGTTCGATCCCTCGGTAAGGAGTGGGATATTTTTTTCTGTCGGGGCAAAAAGAAAATCCTAACCTGCACAGTTCGCAGCGACTGCACTAGCCAGGCGGCCTTAATTCCTCAGGCTCAAAGACCTCCCTACCATACACCGCAAGGTACTATATTGGCAGTAAAAATGAAAAATGTATACATTGTTGCTGTATCAAATTCCATTTAATCCTTCCTATAACTTATAAATGCCGGTCTATCTGGCCGAGGGGTTACACGACTTTCTCAGTAATCCCATTTATCCACACAGGGTCTCGCAGCGTGCGAGAATTGGAAGCGGTTCTACCCGCGCTGGTGACTTGCGGGATAAATGATCCGGCCGCTCAGAAATAAATGGCAAACTACTGAGCATAATCTTGCCAAGAAATGAACAATCAGCTGAAAGATGTTGATGTTGACAGCGATGTCCTATAAAGGATACGCAAAAATACCTTATAAATACACTTGTAACTATACAGACATACCTCTGTTTACAGACATTCGTTTTCCGAAACTTCGCTCTAATTAAAGCTATCTCGCTGATGCGGCAATGTTTATGACAAGGTTGTCCATTGTCCTGCTGGATTCACACCAAGGAAATTTATTTACGTGTTGACTAGACTGCCCTATGATGAAATAACACCCGCACATTAATTAACTTTAAAAGCTTTATAAATATTCACATATTCACCAACGATTCACGGTATTCCCAGGTATTTTTGTGATCATTTACTTTCTAATGCTTCGACCATACGAACATTAACAATTGCCACTATTATCTCCTTTTGAAATATCTGATTCTTTAAACACGGCACTCTTGCTGTTTGACGAATGAAATGCCGAACGTTGTTTTGCAAACCCACGATTTTCAATTTAGGGCAATGGTTAGAGATCGATCACATCATTAATGAGGAGTTTGTCTGACAGTAGATCGGCTATTTCCTGTACGAAGTAAAAACTTTCGGTCTTCCATCTTACAAATATAATTTCTTGGTACAAAATGATTCACTGTCCAACGGAAGATGAGTTGATGTGTATAGTACATGGTGGGATATTGGTGGCGAAATAGACCTCACATGGCATGTACATCGTAGAGCATGGATGACGACACAAACCTCACATGTCATGTACAAGATAGGACATTGGTGACGTACAAACCTCGATGGCCAATACATGGTAGGACATAGGTTAGGCAGTAAATCGAGGTTTTGAAGTACACGGTGAAACGAGTGTGACGAAGCAAACCTCGGCTGTCATAGACATGGTGGATCAAACGAGACGGAGCACGTGTGACGAAGTAAAACTCGGCTTATGTACATGGTGGATCAAACGAGACGGAGCACGTGTGACGAAGTAAAACTCGGCTTATGTACATGGTGGATCAAACGAGACGGAGCACGTGTGACGAAGCAAAACTCGGCTTATGTACATGGTGGGACTTAAGTGATGCAGCAAATGTCGGCTGTCAAGTAGACAGTGGAAGATGAATGATGTAGCAAATATCGTCTGGCATGTACACGAAATATATTTGATGTAAATAAGCATATCACAACAATCATAAATCTTCACTAACCCGGTATATTATCATAGGAAATGAATGGCGGAAACACCGATGGCTTTCAGCAGAGGTGAGGCCTGCAGTCTATCACGTGGCCTGAAGGTCAGTTTATTCATGTAAAATATAATATGTACATTATAAACACCGGACATAATCAATTTCATGGTTAGATTCATTGCGACTGTACAAGACAATGTTCAATGGCGAATTTGATTCGGTCAAGTAAGGTCTCCGTAGATTCAAAAAGATGTCACGACATCCAGAAATCCTCAGATAAAGACTGTGGTATTTGCTTTGAAAAATGACAGAACGCAGCTTCTGGTTGCTTTGCCGAAAATAGATCTTTACTGGCACGGCCATTCATCTGCTAAGGTTTGGGAGCCTCCCGGAAGCATGCTGTAGGGACATAAAAATATGGTTACATCCTTACAGTCCACGCTGGGTAGCTCTTCGTAATTTGCAGCAGCCATTTTTGGGATCAGAGAGATGGGATAAATATCGATACAGCATGGAATGTCGTATACACTCTAGTGCTGAGAGATGCCAATATGTTCTTGACTGCAAAGATGCACAGTTGGCATCACACCATTGGTTTTTTTCTGACCTTCCGAGCAGCAATAGTTGTATAGGAAAATAAATGTCGTATCTGTTGACCCTTAACTGCAGTGTCACATTTGTTTAGAAAGCTGAATCGTCACATTTGTTTAGAATGTTGTTGGTGAAATGAATCTGTAGAGGAGAGACCAAGTGGTGTCTTCCTTAATGTCAGCGTTGTGTCATCTAAAGACATCTTCAAAGGACAAAATATTAAGAGCTAGCGGAGTAAGTTCTTGTCAGGAGTATCCTTCAGGATCTGTCACTCTGTCGCTGGCGCAAACGTGAAGGTTCTGCTCCAAGTCGTCTCTGAAGTTTGCACTGATGCTGCGTCCCACGTGAAGTTCCGCCAGGCCGTTTTCGTTATGGCCGTTCTGTCGAGGGAGTAGATGCCCATGTCCAGCATTGCTACTGGTGGAGCTGTGTCCACTGTATCCACTGACCCGACGGTTGGCTTCACGTTGGGACGCTGCTAGTCATTCCGACATCTGTGTAGTGGTTGTCAGCGCGTCCTCCTCGTAATCCCGCACTCCCTTGCACACTTTACACGATAGCAAGCGACGGAATGCATTGTAGAAGTTTCTGTTAAAGTAATAGTATAAGAGAGGGTTCATCAGAGAATTGATGTACCCCAGCCACAACGCGATTTGCCAGGGTATGTAGACAATGGAATACCCAATTAGTGGATCAATGACATTCATTATGAAGAATGGAAACCAGCAGACGGAGAAACACCCCATGATGATCCCCAGTGTCTTTGCAGCTTTGGATTCCTGTTTAAACTTGCTCTTCCTCTTACAGTGGCTGTAGTGGTAATGATTGCCGGCCGCCTCCAGCGTGCGGATCTGATGAGCTTGTTTGATGGCGGCCATGTAGATCTTGACGTTACAGGCAGCCATGAAGGCTACAGGAATGTAGAAAGCGATTAGCGAGCCGATGATGGCAAAAGGGATATTGACAACAAACATGCAGATGTTAGCATCGGCGGGGAAAGCGCAGGAGATGATGTCTTCAATCCCAATGTGGTTCCAGCCGTTGAAGATCGGGATGAAGGAGATAAATATGGGAGTTAGCCAACAGAGGGACAGCATGAGACCCACCCATCTGAAGGTTAAACGTTCGTGTAGGAATGGACGACAGATGGCCAGATACCTGTCAATGGCCAGGCAGGAGAGATGGAAGATGGACACAGTACACATCATGACGTCCAGACTGGAAGATAGTTTGCACAAGACTTCCCCGAGAAGCCAGACCTTGTTGTTGAGTTGTTGGTAGATGGAGAAGGGCATGACAAACAGACTCACGCACATGTCAGCAACTGCTAGAGACACAACAAAGGCGTTGGTGGGAGTTCGCAGTTTTCTATGTGTGATAACAGCCAGGATGACCACACAGTTCCCGAAGACAGTTAGCAGTGGAACGCAGATGAGCACGACAGTAACAATGTACCTCAGCGTGGTGTCGTACTCTGGGGGCGGACCGGCCATGCCAGCCAGGATGTCTTCACATTTTAACGGCGATGTATTGTAACTTTCACTCGGCCACGGTGATACAGTGACATCTGAGATGTTGTAAACCAATGTGGGTACCTCCAGTGGAGAAACCGACGTTAATGTGTTCAGTTGAACCCCTAGGGATACCATTGTTCCAATCTAAGAAAACATTCTGGAGTGAATGTATTTGCGACTGCGGTGTAGTTTCTGTTATTTCTGTGGTTTACTTTTTCACATTTTCCAAGGCATAGCTAGGTGTCAATAAGATTTCTTGTTTACAGAAACTCCTCTTTGTCAATAATATCCGCGGGAAAGTCTGGAATGAAAATAAGGAATCTATTGAATACACAAGGCATAAAGCATAGACATAACTAACATACATATACACATATTTGATAGACACTGTACAACACAGACTGACGAATGTACTTGCTACTGCTACTGGCGCATTGCCGCCTTGACAGACGATAGTTTATGACATTGTGGTTCAAAGAGACATAATAACTACAACCCATGGCGGTAAGACAAATGGTGGAGTTATATCTGTCCATAGCACAAAGCATGGGCTGAATTGTAGAGACCATGTGTTGCCCATGCAGCATGATCCCTCTCTCGGCTTGCCTAGTTCAATCCAGAGGAAAGGTAACCCCAGTACATCTGGAGCAAGACAAATCAAATCAAATCAAATCAAATCAACTTTATTAGGGTCACAAATTGGGCGCGCAGGCCCGTCTTACATTCGGCCCTTCCAATCACTCGTCTTTCGTTCATCAAGAGCATTATACATTTACATAGGAAGATAAAATAAACATTGTGAAATGAATGTTGTAAACATAAACAAGGCTAATTACCATGTTATGAAGCCCATCTCCCACCTATCCATACATCACCCCACCCACACAACACCCCCACCTACCCACACACACGCGCACCAAGGGACACATACACACCCCCACCTACCGACACACACGCACACCAAGGGACACATACATACCCCACCAACCGATCCATCCCCCTCCCGCACATCCCCCACCCACACACACTGCCCTCACCTGATCCCCCAACCAAAACACACTCGCCACCCACAAACATTCCCCCACCAACCCACACATCCTACGCCCATCCACATACACATACTACCCCACACATCCTCTCCCCACCCACACCTCAAACCACCCATCCCCCAGCCACATCTCCATCGACAACATATTCCCCACCCATGCACACAATCCCCCACCAACCCACACATCGCACACCCACTCCCACATTCCCAAACCATACACACACATCCCCACCAACTGACATGTCCCTACGCCCACCCCACACACACACATCTCTCTAACCACCCATACATCCCCAATCCACTAACACACACCCCACCACCCACACATACAACTTCCACCCACCCACACATGCCTTAACCTAATCCCCCACCACACAATCCCCCACCCGCACATCACATACACCTCCTATCATGCACTATTCCCAACCCACGCACCACACACACACATATCCCTCACCAACACATCCCCACTTACACACCACACACATATCCCCCACCCAGATACCACACAATATTCCCACCCACACCCACACAGATACCCTTACCCATCCACCCCACATACCCCCACTCACACAACACAAAAACAAAACAAAACACAAAAATCCCCCACCCACACACACATACCTCACCCACACAATATCCCCAACCAACACACCACACACCTCTCCCCACCCACACACGCATTCCCTACCCGTCCACCAACACACACTCACTCACGCATACATTCTCCACTACGCACCCACACCCCCCCCCCCAACCAAACATCTCTCGATCACAATACCCCTACCCCACACACATCCTCCACCCACTCACACATCCCACCCCGACACATACAACTCCCTCACCCACTTACACATCCCTAAGCCACTCACTCACACACCCCCACCCACACATTCCCCATCCAAACACACACATCTCCCACCAACACTCCCCCACATACTTCCCCCAACCACAACAATCCCCTACTCACCCATACATATACCCCATTCATACGCACATTCCCCGCACCCATCACACACATCCCCCACACCACACACTATCCTCCACCCATACCTCCACAAACATACCCTCCACCCACACATCATTCACACATCCCCCACCAACACACCGCACAAATATCTCAAACCCACACACCATACACTTCTCCCCACCCACCCTTGCATCCCCAATCCACCCAACACAATCCCCTACCCACACAACCCCGCCTCCTACACATACTTCCTCAAACCGTCCACACATCTCCACCCACATAAACACACATCCCCTGCATCCGTCCCATACACATATCCTCCACCCATACACACATCCCCCACACCCATTCCAACACCCCTACTTTCACCCCCACACATCCATCCACACATCCCACCAACACCCACAAATACCACTACCCACCAAAACCAACACACCCCAACCCATCCAAACGCATACCCCCACCCACACACCCCCCACCCACACACATCCCCACACTCACACATATCCTCCACATACACTCACACTTCCTCACATCTAGACACATACAAAATGTCTCACGATAGTATTGAAACTAGTATGAAGAAACTCTCACACTTTACTCACACATATACACTGACACTTGTCATGAGCAGTCTCATAAAAATGGTAAACATGGAGAAAAATGTGTACATAAAATGTATGTGACGTAAAAATAGTGATGCTCTCTCTCTCTCTCTCTCTCTCTCTCTCACACACACACACACACACACACACTCACTCACTCTCACGCTCACACATTCACTCTTCCGCTCATTCATTCACTCTCCCGCTCATTCACTCTCCCGCTCACTCATTCACTTTCCCGCTCACTCATTCACTTTCCCGTTCACTCATTCACTCTCCCGCTCACTCATTCACTCTCACGCTCACTCGTTCTGTCTCTCATTCATACTCACTGACTCTCTCACTCAAACTACAGTAATGAACATTAGTTTATATTATGCATGATAAAATCAAATGGTATTTAACTGATAATATGACAGATGAGAATACACAAACATATGGATTCGCGTGTTACATAACATGCGTGTTACATGACATGCATCTGCTCAGCTCTCTCTCTCTCTCTCTCTCTCTCTCTCTCTCTCTCTCTCTCTCTCTCTCTGTATTCTTTCATATACACACACTCACACGCATGCACGCGCTCACACACATACACTAAGACATCAACTCTCCCACTGTCTAACTCTCTAACACACAATCCTTCACACACACACACACACACACACACTCACTCTCTCAATCACACTCTCTCACACATACACATACACATGAACGCATGCACATGAACGCACGCACGCACGCCTACATTCCCTCACTCACTCTCACACATACACGTACGAATGCATGCACTGACACATTCCCCCACCATTTCTCGCTCAATCACTCTCTCCACACACACGCATGCACGTGCGCACACGCATCCACTCTCTCCCTCTCTCTAACACCCACTTCTCTCTCTCTCTCTCTCTCTCTCTCTCTCTCTCTCTCTCGCTCCCACACGCACACACATATATAGTGAACAATTATAGTTAAACAATTATACTGAACAATTATACAAGTAAATGAATTATGGTGGCATATAGTCAAGCTGCAGAAGTTGCTGGATCAGCAAAGCAATACTCTAATTGTCCGCCTGTCGGAGCTTCCAACCTAGATTGATTATCTAAGCAATGATTTGTTCAATAGTTTGCCACAGCTTTTTGAACGAAACGTAATTTGGATGGAAATGACGAATGTTGAGAATGAATGTTCTGATACCAAAGAAGATTGTGTTGATATTAATGGTGTCTGTTGCCAGCCGGTTGACTGCACGTTCCAACAACCGTGTATTGATTGACTGATTGATTCATTTAGGAACCGACATCACAGCATTCGGGGCACTCCCATAAGCACTCCGTCTCCATCCTTAGAAGTCAGCGAAGAGTTCCAACCCCAATAGTACCAGTAGCAATCTGATTATATGTGCGTCTCGCCTTTCCTCTAAGCGTCAAGCATCGGCCAGACCCCCACGTCACTCCTCGCTGTCGCATTCTTGCCAGACCATGGTGATCCATTTGCTCCTCCGAGGTGTACACGTGCTCCCACAAGGCCGCAACCACGTCTGCCTTGCCATGCATCAATACTCCACCAAGTTTTGCCGTGCCAGCCAATCTGTCTGCCTGTTCATTCCCCAACACATCAGCATGCCCCGGAGAAAAGATCCAGACGATGCTTGCCACCTGTGACTTCCGAAGCGAAGCAAGCCACTCCGCACGAAGCTTGCCTGTCCTCACGCTACTCAGCATGCTTTCTGAGTCAGTTACAATCACGATGTGTATGTGTGTGTGTGTGTGTGTGTGTGTGTGTGTGTGTGTGTGTGTGTGTGTATCGTATTCTCCATCCAGCGGAAAGCTGCACTGACTGCCTCCACCTCCATTCTTAAGCTAGATGTTGTGGTATCATATGCCAGGCTCTCCTGCACCAAACGTCGACCATTAGCTTTTGCTAAGAACCCCAGGCACTTCTCCTACCTCTCAACAACGAACCATCTGTGTAGATAATCACATCACTCGAGTGACCATTATCCTGAATTAGTTGCTGGATTTCTACTTCCGTGGCCCCTGCTGGCCACTCCCTGCACTCCCGGCTCAATGTGATTATAACTCTGCACAAGTCTGACTGCTCCGCTGGCACTCTCACCCACTCCTCTCCTTGCCTAATGTTCTCCAAGGGGCACACCTGTCTGATCGTATCTCCGCCTGAGCCATCCATGATTTCCCTATTACCAGTCGCTGGCCCTTAACTGTGTCCAGCGCCTCATGCAACGGGTGATCTGTGTCAGCAGCTACTCTGAGGTATGCCTTCGCTTGCATCACCTTGAGCCTACCAGCAACAGTCGGCAGACCAAGGATGTAACGCATACACACCACTAGGGTGTCTCTGGTGCATCCCAGAATGACCCGCATAGCTTCGTTCTGTATGCGCTCCAATCTCACCAGCTGATTCTTTGAGACAGTGAGCAGTCCTAGTCCATAGTCAATCACTGAGAGGATCAAGTGCTGGTATAGTCTGAAAAGCATTCTCTGCTCTATGTCCATTGCAGCCTTAGTTTTAAGTGCGTTGAGTCCCTTTTGAGATCTTGATACAACCGTCCCCACATGGTCCTTGAAGGACAGGCTCCTGTCAAATGTGATTCCCAGATACTTCAGTTTTTCTCTCTCTGTTGACGCTTCCACCATCTATCGTGAGGCTTGGGACATCAGCTCTCACAATCCTGTTGTCCAGAGAGCACCACAAAACAGCTGCCTTTTCCGGGTGGATGACAGCATTCATTTCAGTGCACCAGTCAATCACTTTGTCTACTGTCGCCGTGTATGTGACCATGTACACAGGGCAAGCAGAACTCTACAAGACAGTTAACTCTAGTAATTAGGACAGTATGGACCATACTCTACAAGACTGTTAACTCTAGCAGCCAGGACAGTATGGACCATACTCTACAAGACAGTTAACTCTAGCAGTCAGGACAGTATGGACCATACTCTACAAGACAGTTAACTCTAGTAGCCAGGACAGTATGGACCATACTCTACAAGACAGTCAACTCTGGCAGCCAGGACAGTATAGACCACACTCTAGCGGAGGCTAGCCCTCTTGCCTGTCGACCTTGTAGTCATGCACGTGAATCCACCTTGACCGGAGGATGTTGTCAAAAGTGACCTCGGTTTCCAGATCACCACTGCCCAATATATGTACTAGAAAATGTATTGAGAAGTAAAACTGAAAGACGTAGTTTAGCCCAAATTACCCATCGAGTGCCGATAGAGTCTATATAAATATTGAGATAGCACCACATATCATATATACCTAAAGGCGTGCAAAATGGTCATTTTTGTTTACACATCATACACCATAACGGCAAAGTAGGATGGGAAGAGAGGTATGGAGGAAACCAACAGAGAAGATGTTGGACACTTTTCATCATGGCTTGGCGGAACTTTGGTATCATGAAATAGCTGACAGCGCACGGACAGAGGGCTGCGGACAGACATGATCACCATCGCCTGAAGGCATGTACTATACAAAGAATAAGATCATTCATCCAGCACGTCTTGAGTCGCGTAATAGGGACTTTTACCTTTAGCTACTGTAAGCTCTGTCGGAGATGAAGCGTGGCAACATTGTTTTCTGTAGGGTCACCGAGGGAGCGTGTTCTGTGAAGTAAAGAGACCATTTAAAGCTACAATTATACATTTATGTTAGAAGTAGATAGGGAGAGTGTGAGCTTACGAAGTTAAAGAATAAGAAGTAAACGAATGAGGAGGATAGGAGGAGGAGCAGGAAGAAGAGGAGGAGGAGGAGGAGGAGGAGAAGAAGAAGAAGAAGAAGAAGAAGAAGAAGAAGAAGAAGAAGAAGAAGAAGAAAGAAGATACACAAGCAGTTGAAGAAGAACATAAAGAAGAAAAAGAAGAAGAGAAAGAAGAAGGAGAAGAAGAATCGTTGTAATAACTGTAATTTTATAAACCGCTAGTACACTAGTAACAGTCCTTCTTTCTCAGATCTGGACAGTTGGAACCCTAGGTTCGCTTCCTTATTTGATTCAACTAACTGTTGATAGACAATACAATTTCACAATATCGAATCTAGGGCAAAGGTTATCTGATATCTGAATTAACTGAAAAACAATCTCACAACATCGACATTAGGGCGAAGGTTTTCAGACACGTCAATTAATCGAACAACGCAATCTCACATCAACAAATGAGGGTTTCAGACATGTGAATTAACTGATAAATCACTAAGGAACTACGTATTTAACAAGCATGGCTGCTACCACTATCATCAAGTGTCTTGCCGCCTGGCATGGAAGATGAGGAATCTTGCGATCCCCAATTGCATGTACATTTCGTGTGTCCGCCGCCTTCCGTACCATGACTCAAGGCTGTCAAGAATGTTATCTCCTTGTCTTCCTCTATATATCTATTCTCAAATCATTTCGATTGTCACATGTTCCAGTGTGTTTTCTCATAATGTGACACCCCCCCCCTCCCCCCCCCCCAAAAAAAAAAAAAAAAAAAAAAAAAACAAAACAACAACAACAACAAAACAAACAAAAACAAACAAACAAACAAACAAACAAACAAAAATAAAATTTTTAAAATAAAATAAAATAATGAAGACTGCCTCTTTGAGATGTGTTGATAAGTTGTATTTACAACTTAGCATCCCTCAAAACGTTTGATACAGCAAATGTCAATGTATGTGAAAATGCACATCGTTATGCCATGATGATTGTTTCGATCTTTCGACAATATTCCTCTGGGTACTGTGCTAGAATATGTTGCAGTAAGTAAAATACTTCAAACGTGTAGAGAGGAAATATTATATGGGTTCACTCCCTGCACCGGTCATTTGGGCGTCAGCGTATACTTCAAGTGTTAACTTTATTGTCCTATGCATTGGCATTCATGGCATTTGTACCATGAAAGGGTTCACAGTGAAATGACAAACTACTGAATATAGAATTGGCTAGATTATCATCAAGGGTGTGGGCTTTAATCACGACGTCCTGCAAAGGATATGCTTAACCCCGGCCAGCGGGTTGTCCTGTGCTGAATCGTGACCTGGTGTCATTCTAATCTACTCTCCGCAGATGTGAAGTTCCAGCACCCGGCGTTGCACTCCCGTCTGGTTTCTGAGTTTGGAGAGGGGAAGGAGAGCCCTTCAACACAGGTCCCACGGGGATAGCTCACTTGGTGTCGGGTTGGGAGACACGTCGCTACCTCAGCCACATGCACGTATTTGCTAGCCCTTTTACGATTCTAATGGCGTGAATGTTGTTGTTGTTATGTTGTTGTTGTTTTGTTTTTTTGGTGCCCGCTGCCTTTGAACCTAAGCGTATTCCATACACACTACTTCTAGTAGTGCTGGACTGAATTCTGCGTATAGATTAGCTTTTCCTATTAACAGTGTCCCTCACCATCAGGTAAACCCTCTCCAACTTCAGAGGTACTTGCAATTTACGTCCCCAAGTAAAGGACGATAGGTCAACATTTTAGTCCAACTGTCCGGTATAGGGATTGAACCCCTTACCTCGGCATCAGAACACCGGATGTTTAAGAACACGCGTTCTTATCTATTCGGTCATGCTGACCTACTCGGAGTGAATATCAGTATATCGGACTTGGGGAGTTAACGTTCAGTCTTCCACAGCATCCACAACCCACCATCCATGCAACAAATTATCTACACAGCCAAACAGCTAGCCAGCCCGTCAACCAACCAACCAACCAACAAACCAACCAACCAACCAACCAGTCAGCCAGCCAACCAACCAACCGTCCGTCCATCCATCCATGCATCCAACCAACCAACCAACCAACCAACCAACCAACCAATCAACCATTCAATCAACTAACCAACCAACCAATCAACCAACCAACCAACCAATCAACCAACCAATCAACTAACCAACCAACCAACCAACCAATCAACCAACCAACCAACCAACCAACCAACCAACCAACCAATCAACCAATCAACCAACTAACAAACCAACCAACCAACCAACCAACCAACCAAAAAACCAACCAAAAATCTAACCAACCAACCAACGAACCAACCAACCAAATAACCAGTATTCCCTCAGCCAAACCAATGTCTTTATTTATTTGTTTTGTTTCCCTTAGACCTTAAAGCAACTGTACCAATGCTGACATTTGCTAGTAGACTTGTTTTCCGAGCTGAAGTTTCAATGCTCTTTCTCCAGCAGTCACCACGGAATATACTGGCTAAATTGCATACCCCCTTCCCCCTCCCAACCAAGCCTAGCCAGGATTTGAACCCTCACATTCACGATATGCTAGCAGAACATTCCGACCATCTAAGTCAATGACAGCGAATCAGGACAATGCACTGCTGAACCAACATGGAACATGAGCAATGCATTCAAAGGAGGCTAGGAAACTTAAGGCAGCATATTACGTCACGTCAAAGTTGGGCGCTGTATAAAGGACAGGAGTATCTGTTATCATTGTTCACGGATACAATGCTCGGTGTAAGACCGCAAGGAAACGGAGATCTCTGGGAGATATTCAGGCGTCTCTACACATACGACGGGCACTCTTTGCTGAAGTCTATTGAGGATATGTGTTAGCAGCTTAATTATGTAACCAGAAGGTCATGTTGTTAGTAGGGTCATGTGGTTAGCAGGTTGATGTGGTTACGAGGGTGATGTAGTTAGCAGGGTGATGTGGTTAGCAGGGTGATGTAGTTAGGAGGGTGATGTAGTTAGGAGGGTGATGTAGTTAGGAGGGTGATGTAGTTAGGAGGGTGATGTAGTTAGGAGGGTGATGTAGTTAGGAGGGTGATGTAGTTAGGAGGGTGATGTAGTTAGGAGGGTGATGTAGTTAGGAGGGTGATGTGGTTAGGAGGGTGATGTAGTTAGGAGGGTGATGTAGTTAGGAGGGTGTTGTGGTTAGGAGGGTGATGTCGTTAGGAGGGTGATGTAGTTAGGTGGGTTATGTAATTACGAGGGTGATGTGATTAGAAGGGTGATGTGATTAGAAGTGTGATGTAGTTAGACGGGTGATGTGGAGTGTGATGTAGTTAAGAGGGTGATGCGATTAGAAGAGTGATGTAATTAGAAGGGTGATGTAGTTAGGAGGGTGGTGTTGTTAAGCGGGTGATGTGGTTAGGAGGGTGATGTGGTTAGGAGGGTGATATGGTTAGAAGGGTGATATGGTTAACAGGATGATATGGTTAGGAGGGTGATATGGTTAAGCGGGTGATATGGTTAGGAGGGTGATTGGTTAGGAGGGTGATATGGTTAGGAGGGTGATATGGTTAGGAGGGTGATATGGTTAGGAGGGCGATATGGTTAGGAGGGTGATATGGTTAAGTGGGTGATGTGGTTAAGAGGGTGATATGGTTAGGAGGGTGATATGGTTAGGATGGTGATATGGTTAAGACGGTGTTTCCACAGAAGAAAGCCAAAACAGAACTGATTCAGAAAATGTGCACGTTGTAATGTCACATAGACATAGACAGAGTTTCCACAGGAGCAAGCCAAAACAGAACTGATTCAGAAAATGTGCATGTTGTAATGTAACATCGACATAGACAGAACTTCCACACAAGCCAGCCATACAAGAACAGATTCAGAAAATGTACAACTCTTTACATTAAGCGAAGTAACAGACCCACCCATAATACATGGGCTTTCATTTACAGACGATCAATGCCTGTTTTACAGAGCCGAGGGCAGGCCACAGTCATATTAATTTTCTGAGTTCAACATGCAGAAGATACAATATGAATATGCCACCAGAACGGCGAAGTGGTTCAACCTCCAGCCTCGCGTACGAAGGTCAGGGATTCTTCTCTGGAGTCTGTAACTTTCTTTATAAGTGCAATTTTCTGGGAGATTTCAGGGAGTCGTTACTGGGGCTGCAGCATTCGTGCACAGTTCCATGCTTTCGGAAGGTCGCTCTCCGAAAAAAAAAAACTGAAAAATATGGGATAGAACTAGTTGCAATGAAGCCGACTTTCGTGTTTTTAACCCCTTTTAAGTTTGCGAAATGGTGATTGATTTACTTCCGCACGTGGCCACAGGAGCAATGCGTGTTCTAGACATATTTACTTTGGTTTCATTTCAGATGTGGTGCTGTCTGCTCTTAATCTGTTTAACATCTTCATCACGCAAGGCCGATATAAAGATATTTTAATACGATAACCCCCCCCCCCCCCTCCTCCCTCCCAACAAACCCTTCCATGGGTCAGTAATTTACCTGCGGTGTTAAAGTGGGTAGTATTTCCACGTTGTCAGGAAGACGGCCTAGATTTAGCCGACAATAGCAAGGCCCACTGATCTTAGCCTGGTGAGACATGTTAGGAATTTGTTCTGTAAGATACATGATCTAGCCGTGTACATCTCAGCAAATGTAAACCCTAGGACCCAGTCAAGGAATTGAGTTAACAACATTCGCGAACAGAGTTCATTATTATCTACGCAAATGGGCCCGTCAAGGAATTGATCGAATAACATTCGCGACCAGAGGACATCGTTATCTACACAGATGGACCCGTCAAGGAATTGATCGAATAACATTCGCGACCAGCGGATATCGTTATCTACACAGATGGACCCGTCAAGGAATTGATCGAATAACATTCGCGACCAGAGGACATTATTATCTACACAGATGGGCCCGACAAGGAATTGATCGAACAACATTCGCGACCAGAGGACATTATTATCTGCACATATGGGTCCGTAAAACACGCTATAAGTTCATCTTGGGCTTGCACATAACAAAAGATAGCGACAACAACCAGAGAGGAAAGTGACGAGTTTCAAAACAACGGCATCACGCTTGACTATGGAGATGATCGCCATCCCCAGAGTACTCTACGGACAGTAGATTAAGGAGTCACGTAACAATCATATCAGACTCCATGAAAGTGTTACAGACAATCGTAACCGGCAGTCTCCGCTCTAAATGGACAGTCAGCATACGGAAGTCTCGCTTCACATCACTAACCTGAATGTACACATCAAGTTATACCGAGTAGAGAATTCAAAATAAGCCGGGGGTGATTTGGAAGCAAACCGTGTTGCGTTGATTTTCATGGTAGGAGGCGTCGGACGTTAAAAAAGTAGTAAAAAACTACCGAACTAACTTCTCCTAGTGTTAGAGCCAATAAATACTGGAGTTGACTGCACAGTTCTGTAAAGAAATATCTAAACAAAACCGAAGTGGTCAAGCCGCCTGACTTGCACTGCGAAAGTCGCCGGTTCGAACTCCGTCATTAGGGTCTCAAGTGCAGTTTTATTCAGAGACTCATATTTCGGTCGACGCTTTCGGCAGATCTCTCCGTGCAAAGAGACCGAGCCATATAGGATAAAACCGGGTGGAATTAAGTCGTTACTCTGACTGTTAACTCTTTTGATATAGGATAATGATTTCTTTGTCGTATAACGACAAAATAATAATAATTTTATTGGGAGACACTTGGGAGACACTTGAGAAGAAACTACGCTACCGCACAGCTTTAAGCTTGGCTTGCTTGTCAGCACAGAACACCTAATAATAAGGAAAAACCAGCGCGAATGATACTAGGTAATTAGTTATATGATGATGATGATGATGATAATAATGATACTAACAAATAACAGCAACAAATGCAAACATACTAATAATAATAATAATAATAATAATAATAATAATAATAATAATAATAATAATAATGTGAACAAATTACTACAAGTATTGTATGTCGTGGCAGTCTAGTTGGCCGCGGGGCTTGATGCGCTTGCTTTAGAACTTCCAGTTCGTTGATGGACGAGTAGGGGGATCGTTCCCTATACCGACCAGTTAGACTTCAACTTTGACTTCCTGTTTAGAAAGCAATGGCAAACTACTGAAAGTAAACGTGCCTAGAAATTCATCCGGGGGTTGATCGCAACGTTCTGCAAAGAACATACAACATGCACAAAGATATATGTCGTTTTGATATCATTATGATGTCATTATGATGTCATTGTGATGTCCTTTGCAATGCGTCCCTGAGCTATGTGTTTTACGCCTACAACAAATAGTTAGAAACTGCCACGGCTGTGAATGACAAAAACATCGATGTTCGCTTCTTTAGGGAGCTACTGGCCATCTATAATGCCCTACACGGAGGCGTAAAACATGTGATGGTCCTAACACTTCACAGACCCACTCAGATCTACAACATGTGATGGTTCTAACACGTCACAGACCCACTCAGATCTACAATATGTGATGGTTCTAATACTTCACATACCCACTCAGATCTACAATATGTGATGGTCCTAACACTTCACATACCACTCAGGTCTACAACATATGATGGTTCTAACACTTCACATACCCACTCAGGTCTACAACATGTGATGGTTCTAACACTTCACATACCCACTCAGGTCTACAACATATGATGGTTCTAACACTTCACATACCCAGTCAGGTCTACAACATGTGATGGTTCTAATACTTCACATACCCACTCAGATCTACATGTGATGATTCTAATACTTCACAGACCCACTTAGATCTACAACATGTGATGGTTCTAACACTTCACATATCCACTCAGATCTACATCATGTGATGGTTCTAACACTTCACATACCCACCCAGATCTACAACATGTGATGGTTCTAACACTTCACATACCCACTCAGGTCTACAACATATGATGGTTCTAACACTTCACATACCCACTCAGGTCTATAGCATGTGATGATCCTAATACTTCACATACCCACACAGATCTACAACATGTGATGGTACTAACACTTCACATACCCACTCAGGCCTACAGCATGTGATGGTACTAACACTTCACATACCCACTCAGATCTACAACATGTGATGGTCCTAACACTTCACATACCCACTCAGATCTACAGGATGTGATGGTATTAACACTTCACATACCCACTCAGGCCTACAACATTTGATGGTACTAACACTTCACATACCCACTCAGATCTACACAATGTGATGGTACTAACACTTCACATACCCACTCAGATCTACAACATGTGATGGTCCTAACACTTCACATACCCACTCAGATCTACAACATGTGATGGTACTAACACTTCACATACCCACTCAGATCTACAACATGTGATGGTCCTAACACTTCACATACCCACTCAGGCCTACAGCGTGTGATGGTTCTAACACTTCACATACCCACAGCTGCCCCCCCCCCCCAGCTATGGGGCTTGTTGTTATCATCATTATAGAGTTGGGTTGAGTTGATTTGAATGTAGTTCAGTTGAGTTGCGTTGATTTCAGTCTAGTTCAGTTGAGTTGAGTTGCGTTGATTTGAGTCTAGTTCAGTTGAGTTGAGTCAAGAAACGACATCACAGTACTCGCGACATTCCCATACTTGCCATATCCTGCTCTTCAACAGAAAACGAAACAATTTACAAAAGTGACGCATCATCACGTGCCATGTCGATAAGCGTGGGCGGTCATGTTTCGCCATCTTACACGATCACCGGAGTCGTGAATCAGCTCTGTGTTCTTGTCCAGATCATACAATGTGGTCAAGCCATCCAGATATTTACTTTTCTACCTTCCCATAGTTCTTTTCTCGCCAATCTTGCCAGCTGTCACCAAATTCAGGAACAATTTATTCTCTTAACATGCCCAAGAAAATTTGACTGTCTATGTCTAATTTCTCAAATACGTTAACGGTTTTAATTTGCATCTTGTAGGACTTATTGGTTTGTCTATCCGTCCATGGTATTCTTTGCATTTTCCTCAGAAACTACATTTCCACTGCCATTACAAGCTTTTCAGTTTGTCTGCAAATCGGCCACGTTTGACATCCAAACATAAGTACAGGTTCTATGTAACACTTCAACACCCTTATTCTCGTTGCAATCGTCTTATTAGTCAGAATGTTTTGAATTTGCAAAAGTCTATTTTTGCCATAACGATTCTTGTTCTAATCTCTTCAAGGCACCCCCCTTCAGATGTTGATTGTTCCGATGTAGTTGTACCGATTCACTTGTTTAAGACTATTCCCTTTTATCCTTGTACTACATTGCGGTATTTCTTTCTTCTTAGAGACGACCATAATCTCTGTCTTCTGACAATTTAATTCTAACCCTAGTTGTTCGCGATTTTCCAATGCTTGTGATTTACTAGGTAATTAACCCCAATTTATGATTTACTAGTTAATTAACCCCAATTTATGATTTATTAGGTAATTAACCCCAATTTATGATTTACTAGGTAATTAAGTTCAGAAGTGAGGTCATCATGATCGAATGGTTACGAGCAGTCGTTCTTAAACACCCGCCGTGCTAATGCCGTGGCATCGAGTTCAAGCCCTATACCGGTTTGTATGTTGACTTCTTGACCTTGATTTGGGGACGTAAATTACAAGTATCTCTGAAGTCGGAGTAGATTCGCCTGATGGCGAGGGACACTGGTGATAATAAATAAATGTTTGCATATCCTTTACAGGACATCGCTGTCAACATCAGCATCTTTCAGCTGATTGTTGATTTCTTTGGCAAGATTACTCTCAGTAGTTTACATTGGTGAGAGGGAAAGCTAATTCACTCGCAAAAATCAGTACAGTGCAGTTGAAATAGCAGAACGTGTATGAACTACGCTTAAGTTCAAAGCGAGCCAATAGAAAGACAGTTCAGCAGTTTGCCAGTACTTTCTGATCGGTCGACGACCTTGCCATAAAAAAGAAAAACGCAGAGCTGTCTGCTATGAAATCACTCTTGGCTGATTTCCAAACCTCGGTATACCGGGGTATTATGAAACAGCACGTCTAACAACTATCCTCTATTCCTAGTCGTGTGTTTACATGCCCGAAATATGTTATATTGATCATTATTATTGATCATAATACACCATCTTCCTCAATATTGAGCTCTTCCTCGACATGACGATCACATCATTATTAATGCAAATCACCTATTCGTCTATCATTGTACTGATTGATGCTCACATTTTTGGTTAGAATTTCTTGTGCAAATTAACCTCATGAATATCCAATAGGTGTTTTTGAATTCGACTAGGAAACTGTCACCCAAACTGACCAATATATGTAATATCAAATCTTTTTCCTCCGAAGTCGGAGAGTGTCTGCCTGTACGGCGAGGAACCACCAGTCTGCACACCAATAAGCCAGACATGGGACAACGGATACTCACGCAAAACTCAGGTCCTGTATGACATCACACTGATGTTGGACAACAGGATGCCTTCATCCGACATACAGGACTTCGCGTTGGAGCTCAAGCCAACGAACACAAGCAAGCAAGCAAGCAAATCTTTTTTTCGTATCCCTTACAGGACGTTGCAGACAACATTAGCATTTTTCAGCTGCTGTTGATGTGCTTGGCAAGATTATGCCCAGTAGTTTGCCTTTGCTTTCTGAGCGACCGGCTCACATACCCATAAGTTACCAACGCGGCGAGAACCGCTACCGATTCTCGCGCATGTTACGTTACTCAGGAGAATATACGGGATTACGGAGAAAGGCGTTACCACCTAGGCCAGGGAGACGGCTCTAGCAATATATAATTTTCACTTAAAGAACATTAATTTAATTTTCACGTTGTGTGGCTAATTGCATCATTGTTACTTTCCCGTGTTTGCACCTCTCATGTATAATGATGGATATCAACACGAGGCTGACGTACCGGGGGAGCGAAGAAGGCCATTCCGTAGATGTGTGCAAGATGTGATAAATAATTTACAGATGTATGCAAGATGTGATACATAATTTAGAGATGTCATCAACAGAGGCATGGCAAGACTTACGGCGTAGAGAAATTGGAAAGAGTGTTATTGGGGGGAGGGGAAGGGGGTGGATAAGCGCTCTTTAGTGTAATCGCCAGAAGGCTATACTGATAATGTTGAGAGTGCGGTCGAACGAGAGTTCAACGCCGGCGTTCGTCGTCCGCTAAAGGAAGGGGAAGACTGGCCAAGTATTGCTGCGTACATTCAGGTCCACACAAATGTGATGTCCCAAGTATGGCCCCGTACAGTCAGGTCTACACAAAGGTGATGTCCCAAGTATGGCCCCGTACATTCAGGTCTACACAAAGGTGATGTCCCAAGTATGGCCCCGTACAGTCAGGGATACACAAAGGTGATGTCCCAAGTATGGCCCCGTACAGTCAGGGATACACAAAGGTGATGTCCCAAGTATGGCCCCGTACATTCAGGTCTACACAAAGGTGATGTCCCAAGTATGGCCCCGTACAGTCAGGTCTACACAAAGGTGATGTCCCAAGTATAGCCCCGTACAGTCTGGGATACACAAAGGTGATGTCCCAAGTATAGCCCCGTACAGTCTGGGATACACAAAGGTGATGTCCCAAGTATGGCCCCGTACATTCACGGAAACACAAAGGTGATGTCCCAAGTATGGCCCCGTACAGTCAGGTCTACACAAAGGTGATGTCCCAAGTATGGCCCCGTACATTCACGGAAACACAAAGGTGATGTCCCAAGTATGGCCCCGTACATTCACGGAAACACAAAGGTGATGTCCCAAGTATGGCCCCGTACATTCACGGAAACACAAAGGTGATGTCCCAAGTATGGCCCCGTACATTCACGGAAACACAAAGGTGATGTCCCAAGTATGGCCCCGTACATTCACGGAAACACAAAGGTGATGTCCCAAGTATGGCCCCGTACATTCACGGAAACACAAAGGTGATGTCCCAAGTATGGCCCCGTACATTCACGGAAACACAAAGGTGATGTCCCAAGTATGGCCCCGTACATTCACGGAAACACAAAGGTGATGTCCCAAGTATGGCCCCGTACATTCACGGAAACACAAAGGTGATGTCCCAAGTATGGCCCCGTACATTCACGGAAACACAAAGGTGATGTCCCAAGTATGGCCCCGTACATTCACGGAAACACAAAGGTGATGTCCCAAGTATGGCCCCGTACATTCACGGAAACACAAAGGTGATGTCCCAAGTATGGCCCCGTACAGTCAGGGAAACACAAAGGTGATGTCCCAAGTATGGCCCCGTACATTCACGGAAACACAAAGGTGATGTCCCAAGTATGGCCCCGTACAGTCAGGGATACACAAAGGTGATGTCCCAAGTATGGCCCCGTACATTCACGGAAACACAAAGGTGATGTCCCAAGTATGGCCCCGTACAGTCTGGGATACACAAAGGTGATGTCCCAAGTATAGCCCCGTACAGTCTGGGATACACAAAGGTGATGTCCCAAGTATGGCCCCGTACAGTCTGGGATACACAAAGGTGATGTCCCAAGTATAGCCCCGTACAGTCTGGGATACACAAAGGTGATGTCCCAAGTATGGCCCCGTACATTCACGGAAACACAAAGGTGATGTCCCAAGTATGGCCCCGTACAGTCAGGTCTACACAAAGGTGATGTCCCAAGTATGGCCCCGTACATTCACGGAAACACAAAGGTGATGTCCCAAGTATGGCCCCGTACATTCACGGAAACACAAAGGTGATGTCCCAAGTATGGCCCCGTACATTCACGGAAACACAAAGGTGATGTCCCAAGTATGGCCCCGTACATTCACGGAAACACAAAGGTGATGTCCCAAGTATGGCCCCGTACATTCACGGAAACACAAAGGTGATGTCCCAAGTATGGCCCCGTACATTCACGGAAACACAAAGGTGATGTCCCAAGTATGGCCCCGTACATTCACGGAAACACAAAGGTGATGTCCCAAGTATGGCCCCGTACATTCACGGAAACACAAAGGTGATGTCCCAAGTATGGCCCCGTACATTCACGGAAACACAAAGGTGATGTCCCAAGTATGGCCCCGTACATTCACGGAAACACAAAGGTGATGTCCCAAGTATGGCCCCGTACATTCACGGAAACACAAAGGTGATGTCCCAAGTATGGCCCCGTACATTCACGGAAACACAAAGGTGATGTCCCAAGTATGGCCCCGTACATTCACGGAAACACAAAGGTGATGTCCCAAGTATGGCCCCGTACAGTCAGGGATACACAAAGGTGATGTCCCTTGCTCGTCATATATCCTTGCTAGGTTCCTGCTTCGGGAAGTACTTGGCGGGATGGTGGTGGGGGGGGGGGGGGGGTTTGTACAGGACAAGCTACTTTATGATGATGATAAGGAGGATGGTGGTGCTAGTAGTGGTGGTGGAGAAGATGATGATAATATTGATGGTGGTGATGATGATAATGATGATGATGATAATGATAGTGATGATTACGATGATACTGATAATGGTGGTGTTGGTGATGATGATGGTGATGGTGAAGGTGATGGTGAAGATGATGATGGTGATGATGATGATGATAATGGCGATAATGATGAAAATGATAATGACGATGATGATGATGGTGATGATGATAATGATGATGGTGATAATGATAATGATGATGGTGATGATAATAACGATGATGACGATGATGATGATGATGATGATGGTAATAATGATGATGATGATGATGATGATGCTGATAATGATGGTGATAATGATAATGATGATTACGATGATACTGATAATGGTGATGGTGAAGATGATGATGGTGGTGATGATGATGACGATGATGATGATGGCGATGATGATGGTAGTTGTGTTGATATAATGATTACGTTGATACTGATGATGGTGGTGGTGGTGATGATGATGTTGATGGTGATGGTGATAATGATGATAATGATGATTAGGATGATAATGATGATGGCTGTGGCGGTGATGATGATGATGATGATGGTAGTGGTGAAGAAGATAATGATGATGGTGGTGTGATTATGATGAAGATGACGAAGCGCATACCATTAAATTATTCCAGATGTCATTTACTAACCTGAAGCTGATATGCATAACTGGCATAGAGAAACGACGAAAGTTTAGTTAGGTTAGTTTAGTCGACAGATCAACATCACGGCACACTGGTTTAACCCATAAGTGCTCCATTCTATTCCTAGCTCAAACCCGATGAGAATCTCAGCTCAGTACACGAACTCCGTAGCACTAGCGAGGATACTGAAATACTTTGGGGAAATTTTTAACTCGAAATTTTGCTCGGGCAGCGCCGTTAAGCTACTCTTTTTCGATTTCCAACTGCCAAGGGATGTTTTACATGCGCACAACACACACGGGCGTCCGATCTCACTACCCAGAGACCAGGGGAAATTTTGTTACTAGAAGTCCACGTGAAAAAAATCCCGGCCCACATCGGGGCTTGAACCCGAGACCTCCAGCACTCGAGGCGGACACCATAATTCGAGACCACTCAGCCCCTCCCCCTCTTAAATGCATACTAAGTCAAGATCGTGATATTATCGTGTATTGTTAACCAACCCACGTCGTCAAAGTACTCCGGCATGATCACGTGTGCCCGGTCTCTCAGCCCCGACGAAAATAAGCAGACAGACAATTTTCGTCACTCTGTCGAGAATATTACCATAAATCAGACAAACACTATTACTCGTTATCTTCTCCCATAAAGTAACGAACAGCCTCAGTGCCCAGACGTCGTCGCGGCTGTGTGTGGACATTAAAGGCCCAGTTTACTAGCCTCTAGGGAATTATTGAGTCTGAGCCAGGCAGACGTGATTTTGTCTATATATGATCTCCGGTTGCACGAGGAAACACACATTAATTACTAGATACGGATACGATGGCTGGAATCGGGAATATATTTCTCCACTAGCAGGAAGGATCGTGGCAGAGGACGGAATAGATGCATGCTAAACCAGACGACTACTGACTATAAGTATTCATCTCTGCGACACGCGCTTTTAACTCCAGACTAGTCTACACATGTGCTACAGCTAGTAGTAGTTGCTACTACTAGCGAGAGCGCTGTATTGATTTTGCATAAGGTTTTTTTTTTTTTTTGCTCGCATATCCTTTACAGGACATCGCTGTCAACATCAGCATCTTTCAGCTGATTGTTGATTTCTTGGCAAGATTACGCTCAGCAGTTTGCCATTGCTTTCTGAGTGACCACTCACATACCGCTAAGTTACTGACGCGACGAGAACCGCTACCAATTCTCGCGCACGTCACATTACTCACGAGAGTATATGGGATTAAGGAGAAAGACTTTAAACCCCTAGACCAGGGAGACTGCATGGGGGTTAGCTTTTCCTATTACTAGTGTCCCTCGCCATTAGGTGAACCTTATCCGACTTCTGAGGTACTTGTGTTTATGTTCGCAGTTCATTTAAGTCCAAGTGACCGGGCGCGTGGAACGAACGTAATTACCCCGTTGTCAGAAGAGAACAATTGAATGCGTTAAACCTTTAAGCCACGCCAACCTCCTGCGGCATGGTCCTAGAGACCCGGCACACGTGGTCATGTCGGAGTACTGTGACGACTTGTGTTGGTTCACAATATATGATAACTTCACGATCTTGACTTAGTATGCTTAGCTCCCCCCCCCCCCCCCCCACAGCACACACACAAACAGATACACTCACAATCTACACACACACACATACACACACACAAGCACACACGTGTATAAAACTCTCACACACGTCTATGAAACGCGCACACGCACACACACGCACACCCAAACAAAACATACACTCACAACACACACACACACACACACAGACACACACAAACACATACATTCACAACCCTCGCACACACATAGAGTCAGAAACAAACACGAGCACGTACATACACGCACACACGTGTATCAAACGCGCACACGCACTCATATACTCACAAGCCACACACACATACACACACACACACGTACAGTCGTAACTCACGCACACACAAACATACACTCACAAGCCACACACACACACACACACACACACACACACACACACACAGACACACACACACACACGTACAGTCACAATCCACGCACACACACATACACTCACAGCCCATACGCACACTCACATACAATATCACAAACAAACATAAGCACACACATACACATGTACAGTAATAACCCACGCATACACACATACACTCACAGCCCGCACAAACACTCACACACAATCACAAACAAACTCATACAAACACAGACACGCGTGCATCAAAACCACACACGCACACATACTCACAAGCCACGCACACGCTCACATACAATCACACCCCACACAAACATATACACTCTCATCCCACACGCACACTCAAACACAATGGCAAACACAAGCACTCACAAACACGCACGCACTTGTATCAAAGCTTGGTTGAGAGGGACATAACCGCGTTCCAAATATCGTCTCCCTTATCTTTCTAACCTGCGCGAAATGAAACCTGGAACTTGTACAAGTCATGTGACCTTGCCGTAAGCGCCTTAGTTTTGTCTCTACTATCGTCTGCCGGCTTGAAGGAAACATGAAGGACATTTCGAGTTTGTCTTGTACCCGACATTTGAAGACCGGGTCGATGGAATACTACTATCGGAACTACAGCTCATAAACTTGGAGACATTATTCGATGCCCCCCGACAACCCAGCCGCATTGTCTATTCTAAGCATCATCTGACAACACATCAATACATCCGTCATTCAATGACTTTCAGTGGCGCGTAATTGTGGCGGGTTCTTGACGATGTCGTCTGCCGTCTCCTGTCATTCGGGTTGTTATAAAAGTTCCAGGGTGTCCGCCATATGTAGAACAGAGATAATTCTTTTAGCATACACAAGATCCATGTAACAGACAGGCTCTATGGAGATGTCAACCAGCTCAAGTTGACCGCTGCTGTCATTAATGAATGTATACATGTTGATGCTTGACAGTTAACGAAGGAAAAGAAGAATAGAACATTGTACAAGTCGTTATTAATTGCTAGTCTCTCTCTGTCCCACCCCTTCTCTCTCTCAGTCTCTCATCTATGCAAAGCAGTCGCAACAGTTTGAACACCATCTCAGTACAGAATACATGGCCCCTAAGAAAAAAAAAAATAATAATAATACGAGGTGAAGTCAATAAGCAAGTCACAAATGGCTGTAGAAAAAATAACTAAATATGATACCAACTTGAAACCAGTTTATTTTTATACAAACATTGTCCCTTGATTTCTCAACATAATTTCCACCAACATTGATGCACTTGTACCATCGTTTTATCAGTCCTCCCAAACCGTTCGCACAGAACTGCGTGCTCTGTTTTCTAAATCACGTTTTCACTTCACATTCAACTTCGTCGTCATTCGCAAAATGTCTCCCGCCAAGGTGAGTTTTCAGTGGACCAAAAAGGCGGAAATCGATAGGGGCTAAGTTGGGGCTGTAAGGTGAATGTTCCAGAACGTCCCACCTTAGTTGGTTAATGTTCCCCTGAGTTAATCGAGCCGTATGTGGTCTGGCATTGCCATGAAGAAGCAACACTCCTATAGTCAGCAGTCTTGGACGAATTGCATCATGAAGCATCGATAGAACTTCACAGTACGAGTCAGAATTCACATTGTCACCTTTCTTCTTGAAATTGGTTAAAAGCACTCCTTGACAATCCCAGAACACGGTCAGCATAACCCTCTCTGCTGGTGGCTTGAATTTTTGGGCACAAGGTGAAGAAGGATGGTTTATACCCAGCTATGCACCACTTTACGGGACAAACATTTGTCAGCATAAACAGGAAACATTTCCTTATTAATGTCCTTTGCTGGCAGTCCTTTTGCCCACAAAAAACGCACAACAGCACGTTGCTCTTTGGTTGTACACTCCGTAAGTACAGTCGCCTTTTTGTTTATGCGCTGCGCATGCGCATGAAACACCTAGCGCCACCTGACGAACGGGAATATAAAGTTCGATGTTGCTGTCACCTAATGACACCTGTAGAAAACACCAGCTACTTTTACCTGCCATCCCACAGAACTGTGTGACTTACTTATTGACACGCCCTTGTGGTTACCTCAAATAAAAGCTAGTATAAGGAACATTCCTCTAACTGTGGTACGTTCCACCTACCTTGGGTAATTATAACTACCATGTTAAATATTACTTCAGTGTGTCAAGTATTATTGATTATGTTCCATGCATTGTAATGCTTATTGTTCTGCTGCTGTCTAAGATTAGCTTCATAGGTGATATCAATCAATCAATCATTGGCACCTTGCCGTCTTGACAGACGATAGTTTGTGCTTTAAAAAGGCATAATAACTTTTAACTATGGCGGTAGCGAGTGTGACTGATAAGGCCAATTTGCGCTGTAAATGTCCGTTCACAGTGGGTGCATGTGAACACGTGGTCATTTCCACCATCATGCACCATCTTACGTCTCAAACGCTTGGTGTGTGACTTTTCTGCAATAATTTTCTCCTTTGACTTTATTCCATTTCTGATATTTGCCCTCCATGCAACACGTTCAGCGGCGACTTGCTCCCAATGTGCATTATCAATGCCTGTATCAATCATGTCCCGCTTACACACATCTTTGTATCGTAGTAGAGGCCGACCCTGAGATCTCTTACCCATCTGTAATTCACCAAAAAAGATATCCTTTGGTATTCTACCATCATCCATCCTCCTAAGATGTCCTATCCATCTAAGTCTACGAAGACTGAGCATGGAATAAACTGTCACACAACCTGATCTTTCCAATACTTCAGTATTTGTGATTTTGTCTTGCCACTTAATACCAAGAATTCTTCGCAGACACCGCATATGAAAGCTGTTTAAATTGTTCTCTTGGTGTGAGTAAGTTGTCCAGGTTTCACTGCCATAGAGAAGAGTACTAAGGACACAGGCTTGATAGACAAGGACTTTTGTTTTGACAGTAAGCTTCCTGTTCTCCCAGACTCTTTTTCTTAACCTGTTCATTGTTGTAGCTGCCTTACCAATCCGGATGTTGATTTCCTGATCTAGGGATAATTTGCTATTTACCACTGATCCTAGATATGTAAAATGGTCCACTATCTCTAGTTCGGCGTCGTCAATAAAGATTGATGGTACCCCATGTGCACCTTGTGACATAATCTGTGTCTTCTTTTTGCTAATTGTTAAACCAAATTCAGAACAAGCATTGGAGAATGCAGATAGTAGACATTGCAATTCTTCCTCAGAGTGGGTCGTAACTGCAGCATCATCTGCAAAAAGCAACTCTCTGATCAGTACCCTCCTAATTTTGGTCTTAGCCTTCAATCTCTGAGCATTGTAGAGGCCGCCATCTGATCGTGAGTGAATGTATATACCACCATCCTGATCACGAAATGCATATTTCAGTAGAAGTGAAAAGTATATTCCAAAGAGGGTGGGAGCTAGTACACAACCTTGCTTAACTCCACTCTTGATTTCAAATTCTTCAGAAGTTGCACCATCAAACTTGATTATACCCTTCATGCCTGTGTGGAACGATTCCACAATGGACAGAAGAGTTGGTGGGCAGCCAATCTTCTTTAGTGCCTTGAACAGACCCTCACGACTGACCAAATCAAATGCCTTTGTGAGGTCGATGAAGGCAATAAACAGTGGTTGATTCTGTTCACGGCATTTTTCTTGCATTTGTCGCAATGAGAATATCATATCAGTGGTAGACCGGTTCTGTCGAAAGCCACACTGTTATTCGGGGTAGACTTGATCTCCTAAGTGATATAGAAGTGAAAATAATGTGTGAAAGGAAAGCGATAAGAAGGGTAGAATGTCAGACAGGCCCGAGTGAATAAATCTGAACCCTTTGAAAATAAAGTTTATTCGTTCGTACGTTCTCTTTCTCTCTCTCTCTCTCTCTCTCTCTCTCTCTCTCTCTCTCTCTCTCTCTCTCTCTCTCTTTCTCTCTCTCTCTTTCTCTCTCTCTCTCTCTCTCTCTCTCATTCTATCTCTTGTTCTATCTCTCTCTCTCTCTACCCTCTCTCACTCTCTTTCATTCACTCTCTTTCTCACTCACTTTCAATGTATGTCTCATTCTCTCTTAATCTCTCTCTATTTCTCACTCTCACTCTCACTATCTTTCTCACTCTCTCTCAATCTCTGTCGTCCTCTCTCTCTTTCTCATTGTCTCTTTCTCACTCCCTCTCTCTTCTCATTCCTATTCTCTCACACTTTTAGCAAGAGTTATTTTTACAAGGCTTATAAAATTCAGCCCTGGATCATGTTTACCAGCTTCCTGATCCGAACAATGCATTAGTTTTCTGAACGAAGACAGTATAGAGTGTGTTTACGCGCCAGTAAAAGAAGTTCTAGTCATAAATCGACATAATTCCCCATGGTTTTCTAGTGAAGTTCTAGAAATCATGAGAGAGCAAGATACAGCACACAAAAATAAAGACTTCATCAGTTACCGCAGGCTAAGGAATAAAGTTAAATATGAAATTCGTAAGATAAAGAAAGATCATTTTAAAATATTTGATTGTAGATAAATCAAACAGCACAATTATATGGAAGGCTATTAACTCGCTAACCAATAATAAACACTCTTCAGAATCAGCAATACCAAATTCTATAACATGCGAGGATTTCATTTGTTTCTTTCAATTGGAAATATAGAATCAAAGGTCTTCAATATCAGACTCATCATGTAATTTAAAATGGGTAATTATAGACCTGTTTCCATACTGTCGTCGCTATCAAAGCAATTAGAAAAACACATACATAAAATAACATTACATCCTTTCATTAAAAACGATCAAATATTTGACAGTCAATCTGGGTTTCGACCTAAACATTCTTGTCATAGCGATCTAACAAAAATGACCGATAACAGGCATTTCAACATCAACAATGATCATGTTGCATTTGTGGAGAGGTGTTTGTAGACTTTAAAAAAGCTTTTTATATGGTAGATCACGATATTTTATTAGTAAATTGAAACAAATGAAGACTAGTGCCAATATGGTGAACCTAATTACGTCATTTTTATCTGACAGACAACTAGTCGGGTCCTTCTACAAACGCCTCTCAAGACCACTACAGCTTAATATTGGTGTGCTTCAGGGCCAACTTAACACTAGGTCCACTGCTTTTTGTAGAGAACTGTAGTGAATTAGAAAGTTCCTTACAAAAAAGAACTTGATAATCTTACTAGATGGAGCAATGAATACCGCATGCAAATTAACATCAATAAAACTAAATCCATGCTAATAATGACCAGACAATAACTTCAGACACTAGCCTTAACAGGGGCAACCCTCTAACTCCGCATGTAAACGTTACCTATAGTTAATGTAAATGAACATTCTTCTTCTTCTTTCGTTCGCCTGAAATATGTTTATAACTGCAATGTTGTCTCTTGTATGAATCTAACAGTCTTTTTTAGTTCACTCAGCGGTCCATAGAGTTTATCTTCCACTGTTGTCTCTCTAGGCCAGAAGGTTCGCCTGGATATGTTGTAGTTTGGGCAATCCTGGAGTATGTGCTCTGCTGTCTGCGACGCCAAACCACATGTGCACATGGCTGAGTCACCAATCTTGAATTTTGTATACATGTGATTGCGTAATCTATTGTGTCCTGTTCTGAGGCGCAGAAGAATGACCTGTTCTGGTCTGTCCATAACGTGGTAGTCGTCTTGAGTAAGGTTTGGTGGCCTTCTGACTGATTTGATCATTCTTTTCTTTTGGTGGTATGTAATAGGCACATCAGGTTGTTCTTCGTTTGCTCCTTCCTTAGCCAATCGATCAGCTGTGTCGTTTCCGGGGACTCCACAGTGGGATGGTATCCACTGTATGGTGATCTTACGCTGACTGCTAAGTTCAGAAAGTAGTGTCCTCAGGACTGGCAATTTCCCAGACAGGAGCGCCTCTATTACGGATTTTGCATCTGTCAATATCACCACAGGTTGTGTACCATGGCTGGTATTTTGTAATTTCTCTGTGGCTATCTTGATTGCCTCAATTTCAGCATAACATAAAACTTTACTTCTTTTAATTGACAGACATTTAAATCGGAACTCTCATGTCCACATCCTTACCAAGAAAATAGCACCAAAAAGTTTACCAACTTGCTAAAATTCAGCACTTCCTGGAAGAAAGCACACGAAAAATATTCTATACCTCCTATATCCAATCACATCTCGATTATTGTTCCACAGTCTGGGATGGTTGCGATAAATCTCACATGAAACGACTTCGAAAGCCGATTATACGTCTAGTTTCGGGCACAAAGCACGTTGAAAGTAATAATTTATATAGTCAACTAAGGCTTCTACCACTTCGAAAGCGTTTCCTTTTTAACAAAGCCAGGTTAGTGAATAGAATAATATCTCAAAATACCCAAGAGTACAAGGGGCTTCTCATAAGTCTTTAGCATGACCATGAAGGAGTAATCGGAGAAAATTGAAATTTGGCACAGTGCTTATTCCTTCTCAATGTAGCCACCACATAAATTTATGCATTTCTGCCATCTCTGCGTGACCTTGAAAACACCAGAATAAAACAACCTATTTTTTGAACTAAACCAATTATCACAAGCCAGTATGACATCTTCGTCAGTGTCAAAACGATTTCCTTTCAGCTGTTTTTTAAGATTTAGGAAAAGAGAATATGGTGGGTGTGGAAGAATTTCAATATTCAAATCGTTGGGAGTTTGCAGCCCAAGTCGTGCTTTATGGGAGGGCACGTTGTCTTGAAGCAAAGGCAGAATTTGCGTACGCGATATCCCTGGTCACAGCCTTTCTTAGTTTGATAAGGAGATTTGCATAGTACTGCCCATTAACCGCAATGCCATGAAGCATGTAATCTTTTAATATGATACCTTTGACGTCCCAAAAACAGCCAGCATTATTTTTCTTGCAGATTTTTGTACTCTTGGCTTGACATGTGTTGGCGAGCCCGGGGTTTTCCACTGCATGCTGGCGATTTTTGATTCTGGTAATAAAGGTGAATCCAAGTCTCATCTACCGTCACCATGGTCGTCAACATGTTTTTCAATCGCCACATGTTGAGCAACAGGCTACAGCGATCAACCCGTATTTGTTTCTGTTTACATGTCAGCAGACGCGGGACCCAGCGGGCACACACTTTTCTCATGTTCAGTCTGTTGTGTAAAATTCTAAAAACTGTACTCTTACTTAGTTTTGCTGAACCCGATATCTCTGAAATTGTCATTTTCCTATTCTGGTCTATGATTTTCTTCACTTTCGCAGAATTTGCATCATTGCACTCTGAGGACGGTAGTCGTGATCTTGGCAGATCAACAACTTGGGAACGACCACACTTAAACTGCAAACACCAATTTTTTTTTTACACAAGCATACGCAGGACAGACGTCCTCAAACACTGGCTCCATCTCGCTGTGTATTTCTGTAGGTGTTTTTCCATGTAACATCAAGAATTTTAATACAGCCTACATAAGTCACCCACTGGTATCAGTTTTCACTATGTGTTTGTGTCTGTGCGTGAGTGAGAGAGCGGGCGGGTGTGGGAGTGAGAGAGTGAGTGAGAGAGCGTGTAAGAGAGTGAGTGAGTTAGAGAGTAAGTTTGAGACAAAGAGAGTGAGAGAGAGAGAGAGAGAGAGAGAGAGAGAGAGAGAGAGAGTTGGTGCGTGTGTGTGTGCATGTGTGTGTATGTGAGAGAGTGAGTGTGCGAGAGTTAGAGATAGAGAGAGAGAGAGTGTGGGTGAAAGAAATAGTGAGAGAGAGAAAGAGAGTGAGACAATGAGAGAGAACGAACGAACGGACAAACTTTATTTTCAAATGGTTAAGAATTGGTCACGCAGGCCCGTCTAACATTCTGCCGCTATATCACTCTCTTTTATACATTATTCCATCCACACATCATTCAAGGTTAATTGAGAACAACAAAAATACAACAAGATATGAATTATAAAGGCAGTGGAGATATGCAAAAATCACGATTACATGATTCACTATCATTAATGAATGGGTTGTTGCTAGACACTCGCCTGCCGACCCATGTCCATGGGTTGTGACTAGACACTCGCCTGCCTACTCGATGGCCATGGGTGGTGGCTAGACACTCGCCTGCCTACTCGATGGCCATGGGTGGTGGCTAGACACTCGCCTGCCGAGCCGCTGGTCATGGGTTCGATCCCCAGCTGGGCGAATTCGGATACCTCAAATATGATTTCTCGTCCTTGACTTGGAGACGTTAATTACAAGTACGTCTGAAGTCGGAGTAGGTTCGCCTGAAGGCAGGGGACATTGTTAATAGAGAAAGCTAACCAACACGTAAAATTCAGGCCATCACTACTATAAATAGTGTGCACGGACTACCCTTGAGCTCAAAGCGAGCCAAAGCAAAAAAAACAAACAAAAAAACATGACCTCTTACTCCCAGGTTGACCTAGCCTGAAGTGGGTACCCAGAATGTCTTCGGAAGTAAAAGCGGCCGGCGTGATATAGAACACATCACCAACCCGTTGCCGACTGGTCTATACAAACATGGATCTGGCATCATATATCCGACGCGGCTTAAGGGCGCCTAAACTGGCCATTTAATATGGTCAATTAAGTAATTTCTTCAATACTGGTCCTTTAATATGGTAAGTTAAGTAATTTCTTCAATACTGGTCCTTTAATATGGTCAGTTACGTAATTTCTTCAATACTGGTCCTTTTATATGGTCAATTAAGTAATTTCTTCAATACTGGTCCTTTAATATGGTCAGTTAAGTAATTTCTTCAATACTGGTCCTTTAATATGGTCAGTTACCTAAGTAATTTATTCAATACTGGTCCTTTAATATGGTTAGTTAAGTATTTTCTTCAATACTGGTCCTTTAATATGATCAATTAAGTAATTTCTTCAATACTTTTCTTTTAATATGGTTAGTTAAGTAATTTCTTCAATACTGGTCCTTTAATGTGGTTAGTTAAGTAATTTCTTCAATACTGGTCCTTTAATATGGTCAGTTAAGTAATTTCTTCAATACTGGTCCTTTAATATGGTCAGTTAAGTAATTTCTTCAATACTGGTCCTTTAATATGGTCAGTTAAGTAATTTCTTCAATACTGGTCCTTTAATATGGTCAGTTAAGTAATTTCTTCAATACTGGTCCTTTAATATGGTCAGTTAAGTAATTTCTTCAATACTGGTCCTTTAATGTGGTTAGTTAAGTAATTTCTTCAATACTGGTCCTTTAATATGGTCAGTTAAGTAATTTCTTCAATACTGGTCCTTTAATGTGGTTAGTTAAGTAATTTCTTCAATACTGGTCCTTTAATGTGGTTAGTTAAGTAATTTCTTCAATACTGGTCCTTTAATATGGTCAGTTAAGTAATTTCTTCAATACTGGTCCTTTAATATGGTCAGTTAAGTAATTTCTTCAATACTGGTCCTTTAATATGGTCAGTTAAGTAATTTCTTCAATACTGGTCCTTTAATATGGTCAGTTAAGTAATTTCTTCAATACTGGTCCTTTAATATGGTTAGTTAAGTAATTTCTTCAATACTGGTCCTTTAATATGGTCAGTTAAGTAATTTCTTCAATACTGGTCCTTTAATATGGTCAGTTAAGTAATTTCTTCAATACTGGTCCTTTAATATGGTCAGTTAAGTAATTTCTTCAATACTGGTCCTTTAATATGGTTAGTTAAGTAATTTCTTCAATACTGGTCCTTTAATATGGTCAGTTAAGTAATTTCTTCAATACTGGTCCTTTAATATGGTTAGTTAAGTAATTTCTTCAATACTGGTCCTTTAATATGGTCAGTTAAGTAATTTCTTCAATACTGGTCCTTTAATATGGTCAGTTAAGTAAAGGGCACTTGTGCACGCCTTAGGGCGCACTGGCTCCCTTGGAGCTAGAACCACATTTTTATGGACAAGTCGGCACTCTAGGGATGATGTGGCCTCCATCTCTTATTCCCAGAGCTTCTCCTGGTATCATTGTAGGCTGGGTCGACCTGGCAGCCTCGATGGAGATTCAAACACCTGCCCACCGTCCAGGGGTCCAGCGTGATAGTCACTGCGCCATTGAGAGCCGGAATTACATAGAAAAGACATATTATGCCCTGATGACTGTTTTGACAATGTGTACAACTCAACGGAATCACACAGAAAACACATATTCTGCCCTAATGACTGTTTGACAAATTGTACAACTCAACGACATGTTTACTACTTTCACGCAACTACAATTGTTCAAAATATGCACAGCGTACAGCCACTAGCCTCATTTCTTGTCTCCAAGAGTTGACGGACGACCTGGTTCTCAGAGCTCGATTTATATCATCTTCCTTCTTCACATTTATCCATTTTTATTTTTCACGAAACAACTGCACGCAGCTGGATTCCTTCGGTGCGCTTTTCCAGTTAAAGACGTACAATTGCCTCTAAACCACAGCTCTAGAACATAGTTCTAATTCACATCTCTAAACCATATATCTAATTCACATCTCTAAACTATACATTTAATTCATATCTCTAAACCATACATCTAATTCACATCTCTAAACCATACTTATAATTCACAACTCTAAACCATGCGTGTAATTCACATCTCTAAATCATATATCCAATTAACATCTGCAATCCATGTATCGAAGTCACAATTGTAAGCCATAAATGTATATCATAGGTCTAAACCACGTATGTAAGTAAAAACTGTAAACCACATATAAATTAAATTCACAGGTCTAAACCACAAATGTAAGTCACTTCTCTAAAGCACATTTCTCAACCACATATGTAAACAGAGTGTAAATCATACATATAAACCAGAGCTCTGCACCACACCACATGTCAAAACCGCACCTTTATATCATATCTATAAATCACATCTTTAAATCACATGTTCAAATCACATCTGCAAACCATTTATCTAAAATGCACATGAAAGCCAGATCTCTAAACAACATTTCTAAACCACATCTCTAAACTGTATGCCAAAGTTACTTCTCTTAATTACATCTCTAAACCGCAAACGTAAACCACATTTCTAAACACTGCTTATAACCAGCACCGCACAATTAAGTTGCGTCTCTAAAAAGGTCGCATATCCTTTACAGGACATAGCAGTCAATCTGAGCATTGTTTGGCTGTTCGTAATTCCTGGGCAAGTTTACGTTCAGTAGGTTGCTATTGATTTCCGATCGATCGGCACCCATACCATTTCGTAAAAAAAAAAAAAGCAACAACAACAACGTAAAGCGGTCTGTTGTCAAATCGCCCACAGCTGTGTTTCGAACGAGGTATATAAAATTACGAACTGCGTCCGTAACCTTTTCGTCTCTAAACCACATCTCTAAACTGCATCACCAAACCACATAACTAAACCACTTACCAAACCACTTAATTAAACCACATAACTAAAACACATCACTAAACCACATCACTAAACCACATCACTAAACCATATCCCTAAACAACATCACTAAATCACATCAATAAACCACACGTTACAAAACCAGATCACAAAACCACATATCTAAACCACACACGACACCCAAGCTACAATTATTACGGTGTTTGAGGCTACAAAAACATGAACAGACACCAGGTGAAGGCACAACTCTATGAAACTATAACCACCAAAACGAAACAACGTGAAATTAAAAAACAAAAAGACCGACGCAGGAAGGCGCCATATTCTGATACCCCGATGACAAAAAAACAAAACAAAACAAAACTGCATCAACAACAACAAATTTAACATTGATATCGGCAAGGAGGACTCGCCGTAACAGAAAAGTGGGCAGCTGTTCTCCCAGGGGTTCCCAAGATTGCTGACAGTGGACAACAGGTTTCTAATTAACTCTTCAAAAACGTGAGATTTCCGTATATTAAGTGCAGAATTTTTCTGTCTCATTGAGTTTTCATATGTAGCTGAAGTTTGCAGTTTGTTATTTTCATAATATGTGTGTGAGTGAATGTGTGTGTGTGTGTGTGTGTGTGTGTGTGTGTGTGTGTGTGTGTGTGTGTGTGTTTGAGAACAACTATTCTGCTACAGCGGATTATTAAAAAGGATAATTGTAAACAAGTATCAGTTATCAGTTATCAGTTGGGGTATCTTCATTGCACTCCGGACATGTCCATAGGTGCTCAGATCCTCCCCCCTGCATATGCATAAACAAGTATATCCAGGGGCCATGACAGAAGCTGTGTAGAACTTCACAACAGGATTACAAATACATCACTAGAACACACTTGTCTGTCTAGGGGATGACCTGTGTGAAATATTCTTAATGGTGGAAATAATCTTGTTCTTTGATGAAAAACTGTCAATGTAAGACTAAAATATTGCATGAGGATTAGCTTTTTCTATTACCAGTGTCCCCGGCCATCAGGAGAACCCACCCCGACTTCAGAAGTACTTGTAATTTACAAGGTCAAGGACGAGAAGTGAACATTTTTTTCCAACTGTTTAATAAAGGGATCGAACCCACAACCTCCACATCACCACACGGGATGTTAAAGAACGAGCACTCTGATTCATTCGACCAAGCTAAAACGTTTGAGAACCCCCATGATAACATCCAGTCAACAGATCCGTGAGTACTCAACAGACACTGGTTTGAGATCTCCTGTGATAACATACAGTCAATAGATCCGTGAGTTCTCAACATACACTGGTTTGAGAACCCCTGTGATAACATCCAGTCAATAGATCCGTGAGTACTCAACAGACACTGGTTTGAGAACCCCTATGATAACATCCAATCAATAGATCCGTGAGTACTCAACAGACACTGGTTTGAGAACCCAAGTGATAGCATCCAGTCAACAGATCCGTGAGTACTCAACAGACACTGGTTTGAGAACCCCTGTGATAGCATCCAGTCAATAGATCCATGAGTACTCAACAGACACTGGTTTGAGAACCCCTATGATAACATCCAATCAATAGATCCGTGAGTACTCAACAGACACTGGTTTGAGAACCCAAGTGATAACATCCAGTCAACAGATCCGTGAGTACTCAACAGACACTGGTTTGAGAACCCCTGTGATAGCATCCAGTCAACAGATCAGTGAGTACTCAACAGACACTGGTCTGGTTTGAGAACCCCCATGATAGCATCCAGTCAACAGATCTGTGAGTACTCAACAGACACTGGTTTGAGAACCCCTGTGATATCATCCAGTCAACAGATCCATGAGTACTCAACAGATACTGGTTTGAGAACCCCAATGATAACATCCAGTCAACAGATCCGTGAGTACTCAACAGACACTGGTTTGAGAACCCCAATGATAACATCCAGTCAATAGATCCGTGAGTACTCAACAGACACTGGTTTGAGAACCCCAATGATAACATCCAGTCAATAGATCCGTGAGTACTCAACAGACACTGGTTTGAGAACCCCAATGATAACATCCAGTCAATAGATCCGTGAGTACTCAACAGACACTGGTTTGAGAACCCCAATGATAACATCCAGTCAATAGATCCGTGAGTACTCAACAGACACTAGTTTAAGAACCCCAATGATAACATCCAGTCAATAGATCCGTGAGTGCTCAACAGACACTGGTTTGAGAACCCCAATGATAACATCCAGTCAATAGATCCGTGAGTACTCAACAGACACTGAAGCCGTGGCCGCCAGTTAGCTCCGTGAGACATCCGTGGCCATTGTCTCGGTGACTCGTTATCCTTGTCTAAAGGTGTAGAATTACCAACCTCTCGGCTCGTGCGCCTGTCTGCTCCTCAGTTGTCAGGTTTCCTGTACTTTTCAGTAATGACGCTTCAGTCGTGGCCACCAGCTTGTTTTTGTCCCGAGTAACTGGCACTCGATGACCTATATTTAGTTTCAGAAAGTAAGGATCTTTTTATGTCCTTGTGTCTGGAGCACGGGAGCCGCGGTAATGTAGTCGCAGTACGCTAGCCTGCAGGCCCGTGGTCATGGGTTTGAATCTTGATCAAGATAATTAGTGAAATTGATGTGGGATCCCAGGATGACCCAGTGTAACATGGGTACTCAAAAATGTTTGGGGAAGTGAAGGCGGCTAGTGTGTTATTGATTACATTACCTCTTTATTGCCGATTAGTCTATACACATATGGGTTCAATACCATAGATGTATAAAAGTGTGGTTATCTTGTTATTTTGTCTGGTGTGTCTAGAGGGACTTGTTCATGTGTCTGATGTGTCTGCAGAAACTTGTTCATGTATCTGATGTGTCTGGAACAACTTGTTCATGTGTCTGATGTGTCTGGAGCAACTTGTTCATTTGTCTGATGTGTCTGCAACAACTTGTTCATGTGCCAGATGTGTCTGGAGCAACTTGTTCATTTGTCTGATGTGTCTGGAACAACTTGTTCATGTGTCTCATGTGTCTGGAGCAACTTGTTCACACGTCTTATGTCTCGAGAGCAGCTTGTTCATTTGTCTGATGTGTCTGGAGCAACTTGTTAATTTATTTGATGTGTCTGGAGCAACTTGTTCATTTGTTTGATGTGTCTGGAGCAACTTGTTCATTTGTCTGGTGTGTCTGCAGCAAATTATTAATTTCTTTGATGTACCTGGATCAACTTATTCATGTGTCTGATGTGTCTGGAGCAACTTGTTCATGTGTTTTATGTCTTTAGAGAAACTTGATCATTTGTCTGATATGTCTGGAGCAACTTGTTAATTTATTTGATGGGTCTGGATCAACTTGCCAATTTATTTGATGTGTCTGGAGCAACTTGTTCATTTGTCTAATGTGTCTGGATCAACTTGCCAATTTATTTGATGTGTCTCGAGCAACTTGTTTATTTACCTGATGTGTCTGCAGCAACTTGTTCATTTGTCTGATGTGTCTGCAGCAACTTGTCCATGTGTCTGATGTGTCTGCAGCAACTTGTTCATGTGTCTGATGTGTCTGGAGGTACTTGTGAAATTAATTCAGTTATAATGATACACAGCAATAAGAGTGTATGGCATAACATCAGTAAATAACAAATTGACATTCAGAGATCAGACATCTTCTCAATGGCAACGTGCGGAAAAGTATCATGGACCATTTCGCAATGACCAGCAAGAAAACCAAGGCTGTTGAGCTTAACTGCCACAGAAAAACTCTTAGAATGTCGTGGATAAAGAATAAGAAACCTACAATATATATATATATATATATATATATATATATATATATATATATATATATATATATATATATATATATATATATATATGCCGGCTTCCTGGCCTAGAGGTTAGCGACTTTTCTCCGTAATCTCGTATACTCTCGTAAGTAACGTGACGACGGTGAGAATCAGCAGTGGTTCGAATCGCGTCGGTAACGTACGGGGTATGTGAGCCCGCCGCTCAGAAAGCAATGGCAAACTACTGAGCATAATCTCGCCAAAAAATCAACAATCAGCTGAAAGATGCTGATGCTGACAGCAATGTCCTGTAAAGGATATGCAATATATTCATTTCATTTCATTCATTGGCACCTTGCCGTCTTGACAGACGATAGTTTGTGCTTTAAAAAGGCATAATAACTTTTAACTATGGCGGTAGCGAGTGTGACTGATAAGGCCAATTTGCGCTGTAAATGTCCGTTCACAGTGGGTGCATGTGAACACGTGGTCATTTCCACCATCATGCACCATCTTACGTCTCAAACGCTTGGTGTGTGACTTTTCTGCAATAATTTTCTCCTTTGACTTTATTCCATTTCTGATATTTGCCCTCCATGCAACACGTTCAGCGGCGACTTGCTCCCAATGTGCATTATCAATGCCTGTATCAATCATGTCCCGCTTACACACATCTTTGTATCGTAGTAGAGGCCGACCCTGAGATCTCTTACCCATCTGTAATTCACCAAAAAAGATATCCTTTGGTATTCTACCATCATCCATCCTCCTAAGATGTCCTATCCATCTAAGTCTACGAAGACTGAGCATGGAATAAACTGTCACACAACCTGATCTTTCCAATACTTCAGTATTTGTGATTTTGTCTTGCCACTTAATACCAAGAATTCTTCGCAGACACCGCATATGAAAGCTGTTTAAGTTGTTCTCTTGGTGTGAGTAAGTTGTCCAGGTTTCACTGCCATAGAGAAGAGTACTAAGGACACAGGCTTGATAGACAAGGACTTTTGTTTTGGCAGTAAGCTTCCTGTTCTCCCAGACTCTTTTTCTTAACCTGTTCATTGTTGTTGCTGCCTTACCAATCCGGATGTTGATTTCCTGATCTAGGGATAATTTGCTATTTACCACTGATCCTAGATATGTAAAATGGTCTACTATCTCTAGTTCGGCGTCGTCAATAAAGATTGATGGTACCCCATGTGCACCTTGTGACATAATCTGTGTCTTCTTTTTGCTAATTGTTAAACCAAATTCAGAACAAGCATTGGAGAATGCAGATAGTAGACATTGCAATTCTTCCTCAGAGTGGGTCGTAACTGCAGCATCATCTGCAAAAAGCAACTCTCTGATCAGTACCCTCCTAATTTTGGTCTTAGCCTTCAATCTCTGAGCATTGTAGAGGCCGCCATCTGAGCGTGAGTGAATGTATATACCACCATCCTGATCATGAAATGCATATTTCAGTAGAAGTGAAAAGTATATTCCAAAGAGGGTGGGAGCTAGTACACAACCTTGCTTAACTCCACTCTTGATTTCAAATTCTTCAGAAGTTGCACCATCAAACTTGATTATACCCTTCATGCCTGTGTGGAACGATTCCACAATGGACAGAAGAGTTGGTGGGCAGCCAATCTTCTTTAGTGCCTTGAACAGACCCTCACGACTGACCAAATCAAATGCCTTTGTGAGGTCGATGAAGGCAATAAATAGTGGTTGATTCTGTTCACGGCATTTTTCTTGCATTTGTCGCAATGAGAATATCATATCAGTGGTAGACCGGTTCTGTCGAAAGCCACACTGTGATTCGGGGTAGACTTGATCTCCTAGGACTTGAAGTCTGCGCAGAACAATTCTGGCAAATACTTTTCCAACAATACACAGAAGTGAGATACCCCTATAGTTGTTGCAGTCGCTCCGATCACCCTTGTTCTTGTACAGTGTTATGATGCTTGAATCTTTGAAATCCTGTGGGACTTGTTCTTCACGCCAGCATAGCTCTATTAGCTGGTGGATCTGTATAGTGAGTGTGTCTTGCCCACTCCTGATAACCTCTATTGGAATCCCATCCTTACCTGGAGCCTTGCCAGATGCAAGTTCATTTATAGCACACTTAACTTCTGTTATGGTGGGAAGTGTGTCCAGGTGGTCAAGAGTTGGTAGAGCCTCTATGGCGTTGAGGGCATCATCCGCTAGTTTGGTCTCACTTGAGTAAAGCTCCAAATAGTGCTCTACCCATCTGTCCATCTGCTGTTTCTTATCAGTGATGATTTCTCCAGTCAAGGTTTTCAATGGTGCACTTCTTTTGATCACTGGACCGCAGGCTTTCTTTATTCCTTCATACATGCTTCTTATGTCTCCCTTATCACTTGCGATTTGAATGGACTCACATAACTTGATCCAATAATCATTTGCACACTGCCTGGCAGCCTTTTGCACATCCTTCCTAGCTTGCCTAAGCTCACTCAGAGTGTTACGCGTTGGTCTTTCCTTGTTTCTTAAGAGAGCTTTCTTCTTCTTATCAATCAAGGGCTGCAGAGTCTCGCTGTTGGCCGCAAACCAGTCCTGCCTCTTATGATCCACAGTGCCGTAAACCCCTACGGCAGTTTTATAAAGAGTTTCCTTAATTTGACCCCACTTTTCATTTACTGTACAATTTTCTGGTGTATCAGTGAAAGCGTCTTCAAGTTGCTGTTGAAACTGAAAGCACTTTTCAGGATCATGAGTGTTAATAATATTAATCCTGAGGCTAGATTTGTGTTTAGCTGTGTAGATTCTCTTTGGTCTCAGTCTAACCCTTGCAACAACCAAAGAATGATCCGTATCACAGTCAGCACTGTGGTAACTACGAGTCAATGATATATGGTTCAGATGTTGTCTCCGTGTGATGATGAAGTCCAGCTGGTGCCAATGGCCGGATCTTGGATGTTTCCATGTGACCTTATGCATCTCTTTTGTTTTAAAAAAGGAGTTTGTAATACATAGGTCATTACTGGTGCAATGCTCCAGCAGCCTTTGCCCATTTCCATTCATGCGACCGATGTTGTATTTTCCAAGGCACACTGGCCATGAACTCGAGTCCTTGCCCACACGAGCATTGAAATCACCGAGCATATAAATGTAGTCAGATTTTGGAACTGCCTTGATCACGGAGTCTAACTCCTCATAGAACGAATCCTTCACATCATCAGAGGAATCGAGTGTCGGTGCATATGCAGTAATAATGGTGGCAAACCCATAAGAGGTTGCCAAGCGCAGGGATAGTAGTCTTTCATTTCCTCCTGCTGGAATTTCAATCATTCCCAGTAGCGAATTCTTCACTGCAAAGCCCACACCGTGTTGCCTTTTTTCTGCCTGCCCTCTACCCTTCCAGAAAAAGGTGTAGTTGTTTTCCCTGAGTGACCCTTCCTCAGCGAGGCGAGTCTCCTGCAGGCCAGCAATATCAATGTTAAGACGATTGAGTTCGGCATCAATCACAGCCGTTTTTCTCACATCGTCAATATTGGTCAAGTCAGTGGAAAATCCTGGACACATGGTTCTCACGTTCCAGGTTGCAAGCCGTAGCTTGAGGTTTCTATTTTTATTTTTGTTTGTACCTGGTGCATTGGTTTTACAGCCTGCGATTCAGATTTTGTCCTAGCCCCAAGCACCCATTGAAGCAGGCAGACTGTGGCGGATCAGCACCCAATTGGCTGGGGGATGCCCAGCTTGAGGCGGGCGGTAGCTGATCAGCGACACCTATAGGTGTCTCCCACCGTCAGAGGCAACGCGTGGCGCCCCATGTCTACGCCAACTGACAAGGACTTATAACCCGTAACAGTTGCCTCTCGCTTTGATTCCGAGACCAGTTAAGACCAGGGATGGAGTTATTGCCTCTCCATAGCACAAAGCCTGGGCTAAAATATAGAGATCATGTGTTGCCCATGCAGCATGATCCCTCTCTCGGCCTGCCTAGTTTACTCCAGAGGAAAGGTAACACCCCTACATCTGGAACAAGACAAGCTGCAGAAGCTGCCGGATCAGCAAAGCAATGCTCTAACTGTCCGCCTGTCGGAGCTTCGATCCTAGACCAGTCGCCAACCAAGGCTTAGGGCCTGGTCTGCCCTGCCATGACATTTTGTCTTTAGCTTGCATTTCCTCGCACCAGGGTAAGGCTTGTACCCTCCCAATTGCGCTCTTCCGCCCGAAGCCGTTGGCACAATGTGGGGTGTCAGGTTTGGTAAGCGCCGCCCAACGTTCAGCGCTAACAGAAACCAGGTAGTACCGTCTACTGTTATACGGTAGCAATATGCAATATATATACAAATATATACAAATGAACATCGTAAACTGATTAGAGAAATTAGACGTAGACAGTCGAATTTTTTTTGACATGTTATGAGAAGAAATGGATTGGAGAACTTGGTGACAACTGGCAAGATCGAAGGGAACAGACCAAGAGGAAGACCGAGAGGAAAATACCTGGATGGCTTGGCCATATGGCATGGACGAGACAGGAATACTGAGCTGATCCACGACACTGGTGATCGAGTGAAATGGCGAGTCATGACCGCCCACGCTTTCCGGCATGGCACATGATATATATATATATATATATATATATATATATATATATATATATATATATATATATATATATATATATATATATAAATTTGTTGCGTATCCCTTACTGGACGTTGCAGTCAACACCAGCATTTTCAGCTGCTGTTGATGCACTAGGCAAGTGTTAACAATACGTCTGGAGCATGCTGCAGGAGCTGTCAGATCAGCAAAGCAATACTTTTTCTAACTGTTCGCCTATCCAGGACTTCAATTCTAGACCAGTTGCCGACCAAGGCTTAAGGTATGGCTAGCTCTGCCATGACACGTTGTATGCCTAATGGATACATGGTGGTAAACCCATATTGTAATAGATCAATCGGCTGTAATGAAGAATGAGATCAAAGCCACGCTGGCCGTCTTAACTGGCATTTCCTGGGACACATGTTACACAGGGTCTTCCTAGGAGCCCTGTACAATTTAAGAAATCAGGCTCGAAGGATTTGAACACACGACCACACGGCCGGCAGGCAAGAGTGCTGCATGCTGTTCTACCACTGCACCTCGACAATACAATATAACAAATGAATCACAAACAGACGTGATGTAGACGGAAAGCTTTACTAGAACTCTATCGCAAGTAACGAAAAAGGCGTGGCGGATAAAGTCTTCATCAACACATAAACAACAAACACATAGATGCAACTACACGAAAAACAGTATATAAAAAATACTTACAGAAAAGTTACTTCCCTGTGTCCTTGTGGTGCACTGGACACGTGTGTAGTCGAATCCGCGTGTATGATTATAACAAAGCGGTTAGATCGGATGTGTGGCTATGACGGGAAAGCCAGGGTCAAGGGGCCAAAGTTCAATAACACCACGAGCCCACGGAAAATGAAGTAGGTAAGTAAAGATACCGTACGGGTCTTGAGATAAACAGTGAGCGCGCTGACTGACCGACTGACTGACGCACGCACGCAAGCACTAACTAACTAACTAACTAACTAACTAACTAACTAACTAACTAACTAACTAACTAACTAGCTAACTCACTCACCCACCCACCCACTCACTCACTCACCCACCCACTCACTCACTCACTCACTCACTCACTCACAGGCACTTTGTCCTCTTAACAGACACTAGTTTGCAATATTGTACTTTCAAAAAGGCACAATAACTGCAACCCATGGCGGTAAGACGAGGGATGGAGTTACAGCACAAAGCCTAGGCTTTCCATAATACAAAGCCTGGGCTGAATTGCCAACACCATGTATTGCCCATGCAGCATAATCCCTATCTCGGCCTGCCTAATTTACTTCACAGGAAAGGTAACAATCAGTACGTCTGGAACAAGACAAGCTGCAGAACAAGACAAGCTGCAGAAGCTGCCGGATCAGCAATTCAAAGCTCTAACTGTCCGCCTTACGAAACTTCGATCATAGACCAATTGCTGACCAAGGATTAGGGCCCCTGGGCTGCCCTGACATGACATTTAGCCTTTAGGTTGCATTTCCCCGCATCAGGATAGGCTTGTACCCTCCCAATTGCGCTCTTCCGCCCGTAGCCGTGTCCGATTTGCTGACCGCCGCCCAACATTCGGTGCTAACAGAAGCAGGTAGTACCGTCTACTGTCATACGGTAGCGCAGTCATATCTGAGTAAGACCTGACATCTTCAGTGGTGAAAGGTTAGTGAAAGTACACGATCCTTCACCATAAGGAACTTGGTTATACGGTGGTAGACCATATTTTCACAGGCCAGTCGGTGGGTGATGTGGTTCTTATCTCGCCGGCCGAGATTTACTTCGCAAGTTAATTCCTGGTACCGATAGAATCCTCGGGGGATCTGAGATGTCCAGTATTTAAACAGTTCCTCCTCCATACTAACTCAAACAAGTGCCGAGGCAAACGACCGAGGCAGGTCTGGGCTGATTCTTGAAGTCATCATCAAACACTGTTTCGTGACGTCAATGCTGATGATTATATTTCGACATGGACTGTTTCGTCAAGTCTGTGCTCTGTTATATCCGATTTGTACCGGCAGTGTTCCCGGTTTGTACCCGCAGTGTCTCCGGTTTGCTTCCCTTAGCTTTTGACAGACAGACAGACAGACAGACAGACAGACAGACAGACAGACAGACAGACAGACAGACAGACAGACAGACAGACAGACAGACAGACAGACAGACAGACAGACAGACAGATGGATATCGAGAAAAGCGAAAGATAAATTAAAAGACAGCTATATATAAAGAAGCCGACCTCCCTGGTCTAGGAGTTACACGACTTTCTCCTTAATCCCGTATACTCTCGTGAGTAACGTGACGTGCGCTAGAATCGGTAGCGGTTCTCTCCGCGTAGGTGACTTAGGGGTATGTGAGCCGGTCGCTCAGAAAGCAATGGCAAACTACTGAGCGTAATCTTGCCAAGAAATTAACAATCAGCTGAAAGATGCTGATGTTGACAGCGATGTCCTGTAAAGGATATGCGAACCAATATATATAAAGCAAAATAAAGCACTGAGTTTTCGTACATCAGTCCTATATTAAACCTCTCTGCTTGGTAAAATCAAATATTTACAAAACACACATTGAATATGATTTCCCTCTGCCTCGCTCTTCTCTCTCTACTACACCAAAAACCCCCCACCCCCTCCCCCGTCTCTCTCTCCCTTCCTGTGCTATTCTTGGAACCATTTCAAATAATAGTAGTATAGTCACATAACGCTGCGCGCTAATCGTCAATATTTTCTGTGCAAACAACTTCCCCACGCCAGAATGTCAGGAGCAGTCAAGAAGAGATTGATTTTGTGAAGGTAATGTCAGACGTGATATTGCAGTGAATCTTCTCTTTCGATATGTAAGCAATTTACATTACCTGTAAATGTACATTACCTGTAATGTAAATTACAATTTACAGACGAAGAGTGTAGCAGGAGAGTAGTATTAGATTAGCAGCTACATTCTTTGCTCAGGTTACTGGAGTGTAATGTAAATATGATGGAAAATTCCAGGCTATTCTGTCAGAATGTAATGTATGGTAATGTATAACACGTGTCGACGAAATCCTTGCAATCTTTGTCATGTATCTTCTTTTTCAAACATGTATTCCAAGTTTGGTGGAAACACACAAACACACGCGAATCATGCAGTCCGTGGTTTCTAACCGTCAAGTTACGCCATGTTTGTTATTACAAAACCCATTAATTACCGGGTCGTGAACTAGAAGTCTTTCTTAGATGGTCTGTACAATATTTCCCTTGTCTACCACTAGTGTTCCTGGTTACTGGCAGCCAACAGGTCCAATCCTTCTTTACCTCGCACTCCAATATGATCGGGGCATCCATGTAAGTCCTTCTATGACATTAGTTTGCACGATGATTACCAGCTCCAGCCATATTTGTCCATTTTGAACTTTCCATCCATCCATCATGTGCCATGCCGGTAAGCGTGGGCGGTCATGTTCTGCCATCTCACTCGATCACCAGAGTCGTGGATCAGCTCCGTGTTTCTGTCTCGACCATGCCACAAGGCCAAGCCATCCAGGTACTTGTTCTAGAACTTCCCCTTGGTCTGTTCCCCTCGATCTTACCAGCTGTCACCAAGTTCTCCAAATCATTTCTTCTCATAACATGCCCAAAAAAATTGTGACTGCCTACGTCTAATGTCTCTAATCAGTTTACGATCTTCATTTGTTTCTTGAAGGACTTGTTCATTGGTATTTCTGGCTGTCCATGGTATTCTTTGCATTTTCCTCACAAACCACATTTCTACAGCCATCAGATGTTTTTCAGCCTGACTGCTCATTGTACAAGCTTCACTTCCATATAAAAGTACAGGTTCTATGTAGCAGCTCAACACTCTTTTTCTCATTTCAATTGACATCTTTTTATTGGTCAGAATGTGTTTCATCTTGCTAAAGGCTACTTTTGCCATGGCGATTCTTGTTCTAATCTCTTCAAGGCATCTCCCATCAGATGTTATTACTGTTCCGAGATAATTGTACCTATTCACTTGTTGAAGAATATTCCCATTTACATTTTGAACTGTACGAAGAAAAAAATATGAGAATCGTAATCATTTTAGACTGGGTCAATTTTAAAAACCACTATCGATGCGAACTCGAACCCCACCCATCCGGTCGGCAGTGTTTAGCCACTAATCTACTGTACACCCCGCCCCTTAATTATACATTGTACACAATTCGCATTCACAAACAAGCACAGACCTCACGAAAGCTTTCAATGAAAGGAATTTAACGCTTGCAACGAACAATAATAAATACACTAATCTAAAATCGTTGACGATCTGAAGTGCCTCCTTACCTTCTCAATGCCCTATTAGAAGCTACATAAGCTTTTATTCATTATGTGGTCAACAACTGGTGCTAGTGTTTGTAGATGTCAGCCATACTCTCGCCTGCTTACACTTGCCTGTGTGTTCTGTCTGTGTTGTCGGTCGTGCGTGAATGTGTTTATTTCTCTTCCATGGAAATGAGAAAGTTCTAGATTTTTAGAATACACTGTATTAAAATTTATATGAATGCTGTGTGTAATTTTATAGGACATTTTAAAACACAGAGAAACGTAGAAAAGGCATGAGTAGTGAAGAGAGAGAGAGAGAGAGAGAGAGAGAGAGAGAGAGAGAGAGAGAGAGAGAGAGCGAGAGAGAGAGAGAGAGAGAGAGAGAGAGAGAGAGCGAGAGACAGAGAGACAGAGAGACAGAGAGAGAACGAACGAACGGACTTTATTTTCAAAGGGTAACAAATTGGGCAGGCAGGCCCGTCTTACATTCGGCCCTTCCAATCACTCATCTTTCGTTCATCAATAGTGCATAGGAAACACATTGTCAAATTAATTTTGTAAACATAAACAATGCATATTACCATGTTATGAGACACATCAACCACCCATCCACACATCCCCCATTCACTCACACATCCCCCACCCAACCACATACACAGACACACACACACACACACCCCGGGCACACATACATCCCCCACCCATCCACAACATCCCCACACCTACACATCTCCCCACCCACACACACTCCCACCAACCGCACATCCCATCTACCCACACCCCAAGTATACATACATTTCCCAACCCACACACATCTCCCCACCCACTCACATATCCTCCACCCGTCCCATTACCCACCAACGATCACCAACCCACATATCCTTCTCCACCCACACACATCCAACCACCCAGCCAAACACACATCCCTCAACCACACATTCCCCCGCCATGTCACATATCCCGCACTACCCACACGCAAATTCCGCACCCACCCACATAATCTCCCATCTCCACCGGACTCACAGATTCCGAGCCCACCCATACAAACATCCCCCACCATCTCCTAACCTACACACACTCACCCACCCACATATCCTCTACCCATCCACACATCCTCCACCCACTCATCCCGCGCGCGAGAGAGAGAGAGAGAGAGAGAGAGAGAGAGAGAGAGAGAGAGAGAGAGAAAGAGAGAGAGAGAGAGAGAAAGTGAAAGTATGGAACGTAAGAACAGGAGTGTCACAGTCTACTAGTCAGTATTTGTCTCCCATTCCTTCCTCCATGACTATATAAATGAATCCTGTTCAAAACAGCAAAGAAGCGATAAAAATTGCCATCAAAGCAAATCTGTCCTATAAAAGAGGCTAGGAGGCAGCATGAGGCGACTACACGACTTACTAAAAGCGACAAAGCGCAACTGGAAGGCCAACTGAAGGACCTGAAACCCAAGTTCACCAGCATCGAGTTACAGCGAGACAAGACACAAGAGACGCAAATAACAGCCATTTAGTGCATCCTGGACGAACTAAAGCAAGATTGAGCAGGACGTCCTGTAATAAAAGCAGAGACAAAAGAAACTCTATCAAAAATCCAAGAAGAAAGAGAAAAGATATAGAAACTCAAGTCAAAGATCGAAACATCGGAAGCAGAAGATACAAAGTCTTAGACAGAAGAAGAAGCAAAAGAAGAAGAAGTAGATGAGGAAGAAGAGCACCAGAACGACAGCGACCAAGACCAAGACTGGACGGAGACAAGGAGAAGAAACTACGCTCCACCAAGATTGAACTATCAACCCGTCCACGACACAAGGTACCAGAGACTACCAAGAAGATTCGAAGACCGACAAAGACGGGTAAGATGGAACCCCAGGATAGACGACTGGTAAAACTCCCTGAAAGAAGCAACACCATAAGACGGGGCGGATACACACAGAGAAACGTAGAAACCAGGCCTTAACAAGTGCACGACTCTGTCCAGACATGTAAAACCACAAGGATGAAATGAACACAATGACAAACCGATGAACACTAGAAAACTGTCCCAGCTAATCTAGCCAGTTATCACGTTATGTTGTTCTGTTCAAGTATGACTTCTGGTGGTAGTTGATACTGCACTGGCTGTAATAACAGTGGTGAGGTACCAGTCTAACGATTGGGAAAGTGATGTCTGCCGCGGGGTCACTCAGATGTATAGTAGATGTTGTGTGATGTAGGAGTTACAGCTGTATAGTAAACTCTTTATGTTGTGTGATGTAAGAGTTTCAGCTGTATAATACACTATCTTTTGTGTGGCGTAGGAGTTTCAGCTGTATAATAAACATTTTACGTTGTGTGATCTAGGTTGTAAGATGAAAAACATACTGACCAATAAAAAGATATCAATTGAAACGAGAAAAGGAGTGTTGAAGTGCTACATAGAACCTGCACTTTTGTATGGATGTGAAGCGTGGACAATGAGCAGCCAAGCTGAAAAACAGCTGATGGCTGTGGAAATGTGGTTTCTGAGGAAAATGCAAAGAATACCATGGACAGACAGAAAAACCAATGAACAAGTCCTTCAAGAAACAAATGAAGATCGTAAACTGATTAGAGTCATTAGACGTAGACAGTCAACATTTATTGGATATGTTATGAGAAGAAATGACGCGGAGAACTTGGTGACAACTGGCAAGATTAAAGGGAAGAGACTAAGGGGAAGACAGAGAAGTAAATACCTGGATGGCTTGGCCACGTGGCATGGTCGAGAAAGAAACACGAAGCTGATCCACGACTCTTGTGACCGAGTGAGATGGCAGAATATGACCACCCACGCTTATCGGCATGACACATGATGGATGGATGGATCTAGGTTGTGTATAATAAACTCTTTATGTTGTGTGGTAGCTAGGAGTTTTAGCTGTGAAATAAACATGACTATATATTGTGCTGCATGAGCTTCATCTGTATAATAGCCTCACCCTGGTATCTGGGATATGATGTATGGACTCTAGCTGTAAACTCACTTTGATGTCTGATGTAGAAATGATTCCAAACACATGACATGCAGGTATATTAAATGCGAAAACAACAGAATAATGAGAAACATATGCATGACACATTAATATGCTTTCCTCTCCTATATTTCAAATGACCAATACTTCAGGAACTGCTGAAACTGTAGGCGTTATGTTCCACCTTGTGTCTGGTCACGCAAAACTCAATACAGACCTAGTGCGCCGGCACTTCATTCAAATATCTATGAGGCAAAAAAGAAGCACCAAAAAGCTGTTACTACGTCACAAGAACTCGTCTGTCTGTGTAAACACGAAAGAACGAAATAAATAAATAAAATAAAATAGAACAAAAATTGTTCTTCGGTCAAATGGTGATAAGATGTGCATTGGAGCACATTGTGACATCTGAAAATGTCATCAGTAGAAGAGGCAGAGGCAGAAACAGAGAAATTATGCTTGGTGGCCAAGGGGATATGTCTGCAGTAGAAATGATCCAGAACAACAAGGACCAAGATCTGGGGATAGACAGGGTTACTGGTACATGTGACAGAGTACGTGATGATGATGATGAAATACACAATAACCAATCGTCTCAATACCATCATCATGCTTACTTACTTACTTACTTACTTACTTACTTACCTACCTACCTACTTACCTACCTACCTACCTACCTACCTACCTACCTACCTACCTACCTACCTACCTACCTACTTCTTACTACTGCTGCTGCTGCTGCTGCTGCTGCTGCTGCTGCTGCTGCTGCTGCTGCTGCTGCTGCTGCTGCTGCTGCTGCTGCTGCTGCTGCTGCTGCTGCTGCTGCTGCTGCTGCTGCTGCTGCTGCTGCTGCTGCTGCTGCTGCTGCTGCTGCTGCTGCTGCTGCTGCTGCTGCTGCTGCTGCTGCTGCTGCTGCTGCTGCTGCTGCTGCTGCTGCTGCTGCTGCTGCTGCTGCTGCTGCTGCTGCTGCTGCTGCTGCTGCTGCTGCTGCTGCTGCTACTACTACTACTACTGCTGCTACTACTACTACTGCTACTACTACTACTACTACTACTACTACTACTACTGCTGCTACTACTACTACTGCTACTACTACTACTACTACTACTACTACTACTACTACTACTACTACTACTACTACTACTACTACTACTACTACTACTACTACTACTACTACTACTACTACTACTACTACTACTACTACTACTACTACTACTACTACTACTACTACTACTACTACTACTACTACTACTACTACTACTACTACTACTACTACTACTACTACTACTACTACTACTACTACTACTACTACTACTACTACTACTACTACTACTACTACTACTACTACTACTACTACTACTACTACTACTACTACTACTACTACTACTACTACTACTACTACTACTACTACTACTACTACTACTACTACTACTACTACTACTACTACTACTACTACTACTACTACTACTACTACTACTACTACTACTACTACTACTACTACTACTACTACTACTACTACTACTACTACTACTACTACTACTACTACTACTACTACTACTACTACTACTACTACTACTACTACTACTACTACTACTACTACTACTACTACTACTACTACTACTACTACTACTACTACTACTACTACTACTACTACTACTACTACTACTACTACTACTACTACTACTACTACTACTACTACTACTACTACTACTACTACTACTACTACTACTACTACTACTACTACTACTACTACTACTACTACTACTACTACTACTACTACTACTACTACTACTACTACTACTACTACTACTACTACTACTACTACTACTACTACTACTACTACTACTACTACTACTACTACTACTACTACTACTACTACTACTACTACTACTACTACTACTACTACTACTACTACTACTACTACTACTACTACTACTACTACTACTACTACTACTACTACTACTACTACTACTACTACTACTACTACTACTACTACTACTACTACTACTACTACTACAACAACAACATCACTTTGCTAAAATAGAAAACCCCACTCATGCATGTTAGTCAAGAGTCTACAGGATTCCTGTCACAACGGACCCACCCAGTGTACCAGCGTTGACGCAGTGGGTATCAAAATGTTACCGACTGACACACAAGCACGCCGTCGGAGACGCACAAATTCTCGGGTTGGTTGGGATGGTTGGTTTGGTTGGTTGGTTGGGTTGGTTGCTCGGTTATCAATGCTCTGCAAGACTAGGTTTAACTCTATATCCGATACATTGGTTTTTGGTAGTTTGAACCCCGTAAAGGGCTAGTATATATCGGAGTCAGGTTGTAGAGGATTGTCTCCCCACTCGCTACCAAAAATACCATCCCCAAGGGTACACTGTGTTGGCTTACCATCAGAGCGCGCAAGAGCGATTCTGGGGCTTCTCATCTGCGGAGGGACATTGTATTATGTAACCGGGTCATGACCCAGCACGGCTCGTGCAGACAGTCTGGGATTTTCCCCAAGCTGGTCATGTTGTCTCGTTGGTCAGGTATTTCAATGACAGAAAAACTCAAATCTCATGCACAAGAGGTTGGTTGCATGTCCTTCACAGGACGTCGCTGTCAATCCCAGAATTTTTGGCTGTGTGAGATTTCTTGGCAAATTTACTATTTATTATACCACAGGCATGCGATCTCAAGGTTTTGTCTGATCAAAATGGGTCGCTAGTGACAACACATGTACAGAGTTGAGTTTGATTCACATAACGGCACCACATCACTAGGGATATTCCCTTATGCGCCCGCCCTCAACTAAAGAAAACAAAACAAACAAACCAACGAAGAGTCAACATACAATAATAGTCCGTTTACATTGGTTTCCCCCCTCCCCCTTCCCCACCCATATAAAAATCCATATCTCAGTAACCAACTGATGGAAAATAGGATGTAGCATATAACCTTATCATTATGTCCATTTAACCCCCAAAAAAATTGTACTGGAGATGGTACAGCAGATTTCAATGTCTGTTTATATGCGGTATATATTTTACGGGTCAGAGATGAAGTGCAAGTTATGAAATGTATTACATCTTCACACGGAAACATCAGCGTTCAATAGTGAATTTTCTTGTGCTGCACGAGAATGACTTTATGACAAGAACCTCCTTGTAGTGGAACGGGAGTGTTCAGAGGTGTCGTCAATATTTCTCCTTGTAGTGGAACGGGAGTGTTCAGAGGTGTCGCCAATATTTCTACCTGTAGTGGGTGCTTTTATGAAACGTGATTATTTTATACATCTTACCATTTATCGCTAACATCTGAATGTGTAATATTGTTGAATGGGATTGAATATGAAATTTTGTACACTTCAAAGCAATGCTATGAAGTTGTACACACATATTTGTAAAGAAGATGATCACAGGAAACTGCTTCATACTATTACAAATCCCGAGAAAAGAGCAGTGCATGCAATGGGTTTGAGTAAACGGTCATTTCGTCGATGGGTGCAAGAATCTGGAATGAAACCACCATCAATAAGCAAACGGAAGGTAGAAAGGCAATTGTAGACAGCTTTTACAAGGATGTCATATGGCGAGCTATTAAAAAAAATGCTGTATACCAAAGAAACAGTGACTGTATGAAAACTTAGGATTTCGTTAAAAAAGAACAATAATATAGAGCTATCCAAAATAACTTCGTGTGGAAGATTATAAGGATATAAGGCTTCACGTTTAGAAAGTACAAGGGAGGAATTATGACATAATGTATCTGGGTGAAACCTGGATCAATGCGCACCACACAAGAAAGTGAAAAGAAATGGCAATCAGTGGATGGAAAGATAAAGCAATATGTGCCCAGTAGTAAAGGACAGCTTTTGGTCATAGCCCATGATGGTAGTACGCATAATGGCTTACTACAGAATGCTGGACTCGTGTTCGTATCAAAGCGTACAGACAATAGGGATTATCATGATGAGATGAATGGTAATGTACTTAGAGATTGGCTCGAGAATATGGTGCTTCCATCCCTAGATAGACTGTCTTGTCCAATTATGGACAATGAATCATATCACAATGTAGTTGGCCAAGAAGACAAAATACCGACGGCATCGAGCGCATAGGAAGCAATAAAGATATGGCTCCGAAGGGAAAATATACCATTTCCAGAAACGTATTTCAAGCTAGAATTTTGTACCTTGTAAAACAGACGCCAAAAAGCAAGAAATATCAAATTGACAAGTTGATAGAAGAGCATGGCCATAGATGCTTGAGACTTCCGCCTTACCATTCCAATTTAAACCTTACAGAACTTGTGTGGGCTAAAATTAAAGGACAGGTGGCAGCTGACAATACTACATTCAAATTCAACATACTAACCCAGTCCGCGCTATTAAATATTGATAAAAGTTACAGGAAAAACTGTTAGGACCATGTGTTGAAAGAGGAAGATGGGAGAAAGGAGCGTTTGCATTTTATGCAACCGAGAGCAGTCATCACCCGACTGGAATCGTCCGACACACATTATGGTCTGGGCAGATCGCAGACATTAATTCACATGCACACCTATTGGGATATTTTGCTTCAACTATTCAGAAGAATTGCAGGCCCTAAACATTGCAGCATCGGCACAAACAATACAACTTGTCAAAGGCAACAGTTTGTATTCCGCAATGATGAATTTTCAGTTCCGCAAGCCGTCAACGGTGACAAACAACTGGCATTGAAATAAACAAAACAAAATGCATTGAATACCAACAGAAGAGTAATATTCGTCGTGCCAAACAGGAACCAAGTTCCGTCACTTAACAGTAAATAACAGAGTAGACAATCTTTCCAGAAGACTCAAAACAATTCTGTCACCCATGTGCAAGTGTGAACAAACTACACAAACAGCTGAACAGATCCTTCAAAATTACACACGGTGACTAAATTGCGGTATCATCTCTGGTCACTCCATACGCACATTAACGCACAGTAGTTTGGAAGCTTTCAAGAATTGCATATAAAAAGCTAAATGCATCCTAGTAACATGACTCCTTGTGTACACATTATTAACCAGCAGCTGAAGAAACAAGAAGGAAATGAAAAATACGGTAAGAAATATATTCTTTCTACTTTCCTGTCCATTTTCATTTCGATTCCACATTATTTACCCCATGCCTCTGTAACTTCTCTGTCTTTATTAATTTTACTCATTGCACCCACCACCATACGAATCTGGATACGCCTTGAGTCGTCAACCGAATCGACGTGCATTACTGTAAAACAAGTTTGTTAGCGTGAATTCACTAAATCTTCGCCAAAACAGAAAAGAAATGTCGCCGCTTTCCGTGATTGAAGTTCCCTTTAGACCTATCAAAGCCATATTCCTTGGGTGGGGGTAAATATAAGACAGCAGGAGAATTTTCATAACGATGCAACAGACAGTTTTCAAAACAATTGATCGTGAATGAGCGCAATCATTTGTGAATGTACTATAGCAGTGCTTCGGTCCGCCAGCATAACCGCAAGATCAGAGTTTGGGAATCACTGTCTTCCTTCATGAACGTGATGTTTGTGTGTCTTGTACAAAGCATAGGGGGGCAGTTATCGTTTTCATGCAGTGGCGTAACCTTTGTAGGGGTTACGCTTTCTATGCCGTTGTACATGCGTGTGTTTAGATGTTTCAGACAGGGGATTCTTTCTCCAACAGCTACATTTGAAACGGGCATTTTCCTCATTTCGTTCTCCTACTTGTTATGTTAAGATTGGTTCGACCTTGGAGCCCGAGATCCACGGAGATGCGTGAATTCCGACACGCCTTCAGCTGACACATGATGATGGTAATGTTGTGTTATGATGATGTTGACATCATCCAAACGTTAAGTACCGCCTTGTATTTCTGTGCCATGTCGTTTCCCCACCCATATTTTATATTATCTGACATGGATTGCTCTGTGCTAAGAGATGAAAGAAGTGCCTGGGGGTTTGTGGCGAAGGTTGGTGGACGGTGTTTGGTGCAGGAGAGCCTGGCATATGATACCACAACATCTAGTCACAGCGGCGTTTCGCTGGCTGGAGGACAAACAGCACACGCATGTCGTGATTGTAACGGACCCACAAAGTATGATGAGACAGGTGAAGACAGGTAGGCTTCATTAGAAAAAGAAGTTAGTTTCGCGCATCTGTTGGATTTATTTCAACAGGTCATACTGGTATGATGGGAAACAAACAGGAGGACAGATTGGTTGTGTCTGCACCGCTTTGTACATGATAAGGCAGATGTGGTCGGGGTCTTTGGGGCCGTGTGTATATTGCAGAACAACAAACAGATGACCATCATGGTCTGGAGAGAATGGTGCTGCAGGGAGTGACCAGGGGACCTACCTAACACTCAAGACTCCCAGCAAAGTCCAGACGAACACATAATTCGACTCCTACTGGTATCATTAGTATTGGGACTCTTCTCTGGTTGTTGAAGACAAGGACGGGGCACATATGGGAAATTTCCTGAACGCAGTAATGTTGATTCTTGTCTCAACTCAACCCATTTCAACTGGCACGTCTTAATAGCTATATTGAGCCAATTCTTATTTACGGAAGCGAGTCATAGGCAATTACCAGACAATTGAGGGATTATGTGGTAGCTGCGGAGATGCGGTTTTATAGAAGAACTAGCAGACCCGGCCCGGCTTCGCCCAGTCCCTGGTGGGGAGCATCTCATCTTATATATAAATTAGGATGTGCGTATTTGCGTATTTATGTATGTATCTCTGTATGTATGTATGTATGGCCTTTATTTGTTCGCGAACGGCCCATCCGATTGAGATGAAATTTTCTACACGCCTTCCTTTCATTCCAGAGCTGACAACTGTGATATTTTGTTAGTGTGAAATCGCCTGCTTACTCAGTATTATTTCATTTTTCATTTTTCATCATAATTTCATATATTTCAGGGGACCTAACTCTGTAAAAGTTATTTCAAGGGGCATAACTTTTCTGTATAACTTATAGTCATATTGTGGCATCGTTTTCAAAGATTTATAAACTCTTTGTCCATAGTTATGTACCGGCATATGAGTTATAATAAATAATGATACAATCTGTAAGGCATTTTCAAAGTTTTCATAAAAATGATGCACAATGCATAACATTGTAACTCATCTTTTTTTGCTTAAGAAGTTACTGTAGTCATGCAGGTGATTAGAAAGAGTTTTCATTAAAAATAATGGATGGTGTGTAGAAGAACGTTCTTTTAAGTTACTTTTTTTGTTGTATGAATTTAATGAAGCCGGACAGGGTCAGGCAGACAGATAGACAGACAGATAGACAGTCGGGAACGGGAACTTATATGACTACTTATATGAATTAAATGAGATGCTCCACATCAGGAGCTGGGCAATGCCGGGCCGGGTCAGACAGACAGACAGACAGACAGACAAGTAGACAGACAGACAGACAGACAGACAGACAGTCGGTAACGGGAACGAGAACTTATATGACTACTTATATGAATTAAATGAGATGCTCCCCACCAGGGTCTGGGCGAAGCCGGGCAGGGTCAGCTAGTTTAATTCATATAAGTAGTCATATAAGCTCCCGTTCCCGTTCCCGACTGTCTGTCTGTCTGTCTGTCTGTCTGTCTGTCTGTCTGTCTGTCTGACCCTGCCCGGCATCGCCTAGCTCCTGGTGTGGAGCATCTCATTTAATTCATATACGTAGTCATATAAGCTCCCGTTCCCGTTCCCGACTGTCTGTCTGTCTGTCTGTCTGTCTGTCTGTCTGTCTGTCTGTCTGACCCTGCCCGGCTTCGCCCAGCCCCTGATGGGGAGCATCTCATTTAATTCATATAAGTTCCCGTTCCCGTCTGTCTGTCTGTCTGTCTGTCTGTCTGTCTGTCTGCCTGTCTGTCTGTCGATCTATCTATCTGTCTGTCTGTCTGACCCGGCCCAGCCCATGGTGGGCTCATTTAAATCATATAAGTAGTCATATAAGATCCCGTTCCCGACTATCTGTCTGTCTGTCTGTCTTGGGTAAATGGAGGAGGGAAGAGGAAGAGGGAGGTGGAGGAGGGAAGAGGAGGGAGGAGGAGGGAGGAGGAGGAGGAGGAGACAGGAGGAGTAGGGAGGAATAGGAGGGAGGAGGAGGGATTAGGAGGAGGAGGGAGGAGTAGGGTGGAGGAGGAGGGGGAGGAGGTGGGAGGAGGAAGAGGGAGGAGGAGGGAGAAGGAAGGAGGAGAACGCAGGAGGAGGAGGGAGGAGGAGGGGAGAGGGAGGAGGAGGGAGGAGGAGGAGAGAGTAGGAGGAGGGAGGAGGCGGAGGGAGAAGGAAGAGGGAGGAAGAGGGAGGAGGAATAGGGAGAAGGAGGAGGGAGAAGAAGGAGGGAGGAGAAGGAGGGGGAGGAGGAGGGGGAGGAGGAGGAGGGGGAGGAGGAGGGGGAGGAGGAGGAAGAGGGAGGAGGGAGGAAGAGATAGGCGGAGAGAGGAGGAGGAGGGAAGAGGAGGGAGGAGTAGGAGTAGGGAGAAATAGGAGGGAGGAAGAGGGATTAAGAGGAGGAGAGAGGAGGAGGAGGGAGGAGGTAGTAGGAGGGAGGAAGAGGAGACAGGAGGAGGGAGGAGGAGGAGAGAGGAGGAGGAGGAGGGAGGAGGAGGAGGGAGGAGGGGAATAAGGGAGGAGGAGGAGGGAGGAGGGGGAGAAGGGAGGAGGAGGAGGGAGGAGTAGGGTGTCTGTCTGTCTGTCTGTCTGACCCGGCCCGGCTTCGCCCAGCCCCTGATGGGGAGCATCTCATTTAATTCATATAAGTTCCCGTTCCCGTCTGTCTGTCTGTCTGTCTGTCTGTCTGTCTGTCTGTCTGTCTGTCTGTCTGTCTGTCTGTCTGTCTGTCTGTCTGTCTGTCGATCTATCTATCTATCTGTCTGTCTGTCTGATCCGGCCCAGCCCATGGTGGAGAGCATCTCATTTAAATCATATAAGTAGTCATATAAGATCCCGTTCCCGACTATCTGTCTGTCTGTCTGTCTTGGGTAAATGGAGGAGGGAAGAGGAAGAGGGAGGTGGAGGAGGGAAGAGGAGGGAGGAGGAGGGAGGAGGAGACAGGAGGAGTAGGGAGGAATAGGAGGGAGGAGGAGGGATTAGGAGGAGGAGGGAGGAGTAGGGTGGAGGAGGAGGGGGAGGAGGTGGGAGGAGGAAGAGGGAGGAGGAGGGAGAAGGAAGGAGGAGAACGCAGGAGGAGGAGGGAGGAGGAGGGGAGAGGGAGGAGGAGGGAGGAGGAGGAGAGAGTAGGAGGAGGGAGGAGGCGGAGGGAGAAGGAAGAGGGAGGAAGAGGGAGGAGGAAGAGGGAGAAGGAGGAGGGAGAAGGAGGAGGGAGAAGGAGGGGGAGGAGGAGGGGGAGGAGGAGGGGGAGGAGGAGGAAGAGGGAGGAAGAGATAGGCGGAGAGAGGAGGAGGAGGGAAGAGGAGGGAGGAGTAGGAGTAGGGAGAAATAGGAGGGAGGAAGAGAGATTAAGAGGAGGAGAGAGGAGGAGGAGGGAGGAGGTAGTAGGAGGGAGGAAGAGGAGGCAGGAGGAGGGAGGAGGAGGAGAGAGGAGGAGGAGGAGGGAGGAGGAGGAGGGAGGAGGGGAATAAGAGAGGAGGAGGAGGGAGGAGGGGGAGAAGGGAGGAGGAGGAGGGAGGATGAGGGGGAAAAGATGGAGGAGGAAGAAGAGAGGAGGAGAAGGGAGGAGGAGTGATTAGGAGGAGGAGGAGGGAGGAGGAGAGCAAGGAGGATGGGGAGGAGGGAGGAGGAGAGAGGAGGAGGAAGAGGGAGGAGGAGGGAGGAAGAAGGAGGGGGGAGGGAGGAGGGGAGGTGGAGTAGGGAGGAGGAAGAAGAGGAGGAGGGAGGAGGAAGAGGGAGGAGTAAGAAGAAAGAGAGGGAGGATGAGGGAGGAGAAGAACGCAGGAGGAGGAGGGAGGAGGAGAGGGAGATGGAGGAGGAGGGAGGAGGAGGAGGCGGAGGGAGGAGGAGGAGGGAGGAGGAGGGAGGAGGTAGAGGGAGGAGGAGGAGGGAGGGTGAGGAGGAGGAGGGAGGATGAGGAGGGAGGAGGTGGAAGAGGGAGGAGGAGGAGGGATGTGGAGGGAGGAGGAGGAGGGAGGAGGAGAGAGGATGAGGAGGGAGGAGGAGAAGGGAGGAGGAGGGATGAGGAGGGAGGAGGAGAGGGAGGAGGAGGGAGGAGTAAGGGGAGGAGGAGGTAGGAGGAGGAGGAGGGAGAAAAAGGGAGGAAAAGGAGGAGGAGGGATGAGGGGGAGGACGTAGGAGGAGGAGGGAGGAGGAGGAGAGAGTAGGAGAAGGGAGGAGGAAGGAAGAGGAGTGATTAGGAGGAGGGAGGTGGGCGAGGAGGTAGGAGAAGGAAGAGGGACCAGGAGGAGGAAGGAGGAGGAGGAAGAGGAAGAGGGAGGAGGAGGAGGAGGAAGGAAAGGGAGGAGGAAGAGGAGGAGGAGGGAGGAGGAGGGTGGAGGGAGGAGGAGGAGGTAGAGGGAGGAGGGAGGAGGTAGGAGGAGGAGGAAGAGGGAAGAGGGAGAAGAAGGGAGAAGGAGTAGGGAGGAGGGAGGATGATGAGGGAGAAGGAGGCAGGAGGAGGAGGGAGGCAGGAGGAGGAGGAGGGATGAGGAGGGAGAGGGAGGAGGAGGGAAGAGGAGGGAGGAGGGGGGAGGAGGCGGAGGGAGTAGGAGTGAGGAGGAGGGAGGAGGAGGGGAGAGGAAGAGGGAGAAGGAAGAGGGAGAAGGAGGAGGGAGGAGGGAGAGGGAGGAGGTAGAGGGAGGAGGAAGAGGAGGAGGGTGGAGGGAGGAGGTAGAGGGAGGAGGAGGGAGGAGGAGGGGAGGAGGTAGATGGAGGAGGAGAAGAGAGGAGGAGCGAGTTTGCCATTCCGAATTCATACTCGTCTAGGTTCTGTGATTTCGGTCCTTCCATTGATTGTTCTTCCCTTCTACATGACTGTAGATAACTTCCTTACACATAAAGAGATGAATTGTTATTTATATTGCCGTGGCATGGAGGAATATCAGCAGCAGAGTTGATCCAGAAAACCAAAGACCGAGATCTACGGAGAGCCATGAACGCCTACGCCAGCCGGCACGGCACTTGATGATGATGATGATTGCCGTGTGACGATTCTGTGTAGTCACGTCATTTTCTTCGCTTTCCCTAGCGTTTTGGTTCGGGGATTCTTTCATCATCATCATCATATATTTACGTACGTATTTTGGGAGGGGGAGGAGGGAGGAGGAGGAAGAAAAAAAAAATACGACAGTTGGCAGCGCTGGAATGAAAGGAAGACGTGTAGAAAATTTCATCTCAATCGGATGGACCGTTCGCGAACGTATAAAGGACATACATATATATTTACATACATATATATTTACATACATACATCCTAATTTATATATTAAGATTATTAGAACACATTGGAAAGAAGAAACAATGAAAACATCTTGAAAGAAGATAACTCACAAAGAGAGCAAGTTACTTGCATCAGAATAAGACAGTCCACATATTTGGGCGTGCGATGAGAAGGGGAAAGCTGCAGCATATCGTCATAACGGAAAAGTTGGAAGGGAAAAGAAATCGAAGGGGATGCAGAGAGTAGATGCTGGACAGTCTAACATCATGGCGTGGAGGAACATCAGTATCATACATTATTGGTAGAACACGAGACAGAAGACTATCTCATCTCATCTCATCTCATCTCATCTCATCAGGTTCCTCTTGTACCTTGCGGTGTCGAGGTGAAGTATAAACAGTGGGAGAGTACCCGCGTATGGGCTTCATGTATCGGTATTCCCATGGACGCTGCTATTCCACCGTTTACGTGGTCGGCCTCTTCCTCTGCTTCCATTTGGTCTGTATATCATTGCTTGTTGTGGTATGCTGTTAGTTGGTAACCTACTTGTATGGCTAAAACATGTGACTTGGTGCCTTCTAATAAATCTAGCGCTGCTATAACCCACACTTTAGACTATGGACAGACATCACAATCAACGCCACACAGCATGTGCTACAAGAAGAAGCCACTTCTTATTTGTGACACCATCATCATGTTCACCATGTGTCATGCCGAAAGGTCAAGAGGGTCAAATAAATCATCAGAGTCCTGGCTCAGGTCTGTGTTCAGGTCCCGGCCGTGCCATGTGGCAATGCTATCAAGAGTTCTTGTCCCGTCTGTGCCATGTGGCAATGCTGTCTAGTGTTCTTATTCTGTCTATGCCATGTCACAAAGCTATCTAGAGTTCTTGTCCCGTCTATGCCATGTCACAAAGCTATCTAGAGTTCTTGTCTCGTCTATGCCATGTCACAAAGCTATCTAGAGTTCTTGTCCCGTCTATGCCATGTCACAAAGCTATCTAGAGTTCTTGTCCCGTTTATGCCATGTCACAAAGCTATCTAGAATTCTTGTCCCGTCTATGCCATGTCACAAAGCTATCTAGAGATCTTGTTATGTCTATGCCATGTCACAAAGCTATCTAGAGTTCTTGTTATGTCTATGCCATGTGACAAAGCTATCTAGAGTTCTTGTTATGTCTATACCATGTCACAAAGCTATCTAGAGTTCTTGTTATGTCTATACCATGCCACAAAGCTATCTAGAGTTCTTGTGTTATATCTATGCCAAGTGACAAAGCTATCTAGTGGTTTTTGGTATGTCTATGCCATGTGACAAAGCTATCCAGTGTTCTTGTTCTGTCTATGCCATGTGACAAAGCTATCTGGTGTTCTTGTTTTGTCTATGTCATGTGACAAAGCTATCTAGTGTTCGTGTCCCGTCTATGTCATGTGACAAAGCTATCTAGTGTCTTTGTCCCGTCTATGCCATGTACCAATGCTATGTAGGTATTTTTTTTTTGGTCTTCCCGTTGCTCTTTTCTAATGCAGTGTAACAGTAGTTGGGTAATTGGTGTTAGGTGGGAAAAGACTACAGCATGATTGAGCATCGAGATGGAATGAGAGGAGGGATGCTCAAGTCGTGACGTAGTTGGTTGTTAGGGGGAGATTACATCTAGAGACAGAACTGGGAGGACGCCATATTAGGTCCAGGTGTCATCAAGAAGAAATAAACTATTTATAAAGAACCAATTGAGTCAGTTCGTCTTCACTGAGTTCGCATTGTTACATAAGCGAAATGGTGCCGTGACCAGGATGCTTAGTTGGAGATTGTCGCGGCGGGAGTCACAAACCACTATTTACGTCGACAATTAGAAGAAACTCGAAGAGCCAGCTGCAAAATGTAAAAGGTCCTTGTTCTGCTCAAACCAATTGTCCGGAGAAAGAGGTATTTCAGCACGATTCTACACGCAAGTTGAACGTAAACCAAAGAAGTTAAGAAAGATGGCCAATATTGTTTGCGAGAATTACAGCAGCCAAAAGCCCGGCTAGGGGTGGTTGACTGTAATTAGTTATTAAGATCTTCGCTGTACGGACCTGATATCAAAATTTTCAGCTGTACAGGCGGTACTTGTCAAGAAAAGCATGAAAACCAGTTTGCTATAACGGAGTGCGGTGCCTGCGAGTGTCATCATCCTGCTGAAAGTCGATCCAGTTTGGTCGTAGTGTCGAACGTACAAGAATTCTGCTGAAGATCGATTCCGGGTTATCATGCTACTGAAGGTCAATCCAGTCTGAGCATTGTTTCAGGTGAGCAAGAAGTTTCTAATAACTTTATCAAGTTGAATACTCGCCTCCAACCAAAATTTCAGAGGTTACTCAAAAGAAACAAAAACTTTAGGACTTACGTGACTACAATTCAAGATTTTTCCATGTTGAGTTCGGACAACTTATGTCATCAAAACAAAATAATGGAAAAGACCATTAACAATCAGGACAGCAGCTAAGTGGCTCATTCTTTCATTGATTGGCCCATGTTTTGTTTGACGCAGTCAGACTATCTCTAGGCCGCTAGCTGATCCTTTTGGGCTCTGTTACCTCTGAGTCCTTCTCAAAACGTCGATGATGTACCCCACCCGGGGCGAAGTCAGAAGCCAGAAATCTGGTAGGGACCCAACCAGGGGTTGAAGATATGGAGGCATCGTAAGAAGAGTAACTACCTGAAGAAACGGGATTCCTTGGAAGAAGAGACTGCCTGAACTGCGCGATTGATTTCAGCTAACGCAGACTCCTAGCGTGTGAATTCTACTTGACAGCGAACATAGAGGAATACGGGAATACGTTTTTTTTTGGCTCGAGAACAGAGAATAGCAGAGAATAGGGTAACCAGTAAACCTATTAACCAGGTGAACTTGCTGTAGAAGGTAATATTTCTTGTGTTGGTTGATTATAAGTGTGAAATTATTTGAAATTGTGATTGGTTGGTCTATACAATAATATTTCAGCATGACGGAACAGGGTTCATTAGCACAAGTGTTGACGGGAGTGGGGACAGTGATAGATAGACTTAATACGGTCATGAAACAACAAGGAATGGCAAATGAAATTGTTAAGTTTAGTGGACAGGCTAGAGAGTTTAAGAAGTGGATAACTTCCATAGAAAAATATGCGTATTTGGTATCTGCATCAGATGAAGAGAAAATGAGACTTGCATATCAGGCAGCAACAGAACCGGTTTCACAGCATATTAGAAGAAAATTAGAGGCTAGAGTAGATGAGACATGGGAGCAGTTTAAAGACGACCTGGCACACAAATACGCGGAAATAACGGATCCACAACATGCGTTTTCGGTATTGAGACAGTCTAAACAAAATAGTGGAGAGACAGTGCAGTTGTTCAGCGATAGGTTGATTAACCTGGCTGAAGAGGCATTCTTGGGACAGAATGTACAAGGAGAAGAGGTGGAGAGGATGTTAGTCGGGATTTTTGTAGATGGCATAAAATCCGATGGACTGAAGTTTAAGTTGATGAGAGAAAACCCCGAGAGGTTGTCACAAGCTGTAGATATTTCAGTACAAGAAGAAAATTTGAAACGTAGGTTTAGGTTGAGAACAGGACGAGAAATAGGAACTAGTCGAGAAGATAGAATTGAGGAGCCTATGGAGATAGGACAAACAAGGTTCGGATGGAATAGGAGTTACAGCATTTTGCCAGTTGTCACTAAGTTTTCTGTGTCCTGTCTATGCCATGTGGCCAAACTATCTACGTATTTATATCTTTGTCTTTCTGTTTTCAAGATTATGTCCCCTCATAATGTGCTCAAGCAATCTTGACATCCTACGCCTAATTTCTCTTTCATTTTACAATTGTAATTTTTCTTTTGTGTGTGTGTGTGTAGAACTATGTCATTTGTTTTTCTGTCCGTTCTTGATGATCTTTATATTTTATTCATAAATCACGTTTCCACCTCCATTTGATGGTGTCTCAGCTTGTGTGCATATTGTCCATGTTTCACATGCATACACCAGTATAGGTTATATATAGCGCTTTAACACTTTATTCTCACTGCTAATGATATCTTGATATAACGAAGGACGTACACTAGGCAAACAAGCCGTGAATAACCTGGTTTGACGGGAACGAATCGCAAAGTGGCCTGAGACGAGAGTGTTTGACTTAATCAATATGGTGTGAGGCAGAAAGAAGAGAGAAAACAGACAGATAGAAGACTGTGTGAGATAAAATAAAAAAATACAACAGATGAGAGTCAGTCAGGTCGGAGACAGGAGACAGGCGGACGACAGACGGACCTCAGGTAGACAAGGGAAGACATGATAGATGAGGAACAGATAGATGGAAGACAGTCAGGTTGGAGACAGATAGGGGACAGATGGAAGACAGTCAGGTTGGAGACAGACGTGGGACAGATGGAAGAAAGTCGATCGAGAAACAATGAGAAGGAAAGCAATCTGACGGAAGACAGACGGACGAGACAGACAGACGGGAGATAGTCAGATGGGTGATGGTTAAGTGACAGTTGGCAGATCAGAAACAATCGACAAGCGGACAACAGTAGAGAGACAGCTGAGAGACGCACAGAAGACAGACAAGAGAGAGAGAGAGTTAGACTGACGAGAGACAGTAAGACAAGAAGGACGTATAAGTGAGTGTACAGTAATACAAGAAACAGACGAGAGAGAAATGAACGACAGTAGGAAGCTATGAGCAATAGAGAGAGAGAGAGAGAGAGCTAGAGCTAGAGAGAGAGAGAGAGAGAGAGAGAGAGAGAGAGAGAGAGGGAGAGAGAGGGTTAGAGAGAGAGACAGACATGAGACATACGAGACATTTAGACGAGCAATAGACAAGAAACAGAAAGACAGAATAAACAGGGACACACGAAAGACACGCAAGCCAGAAGGGCTACGAACAGATAAGAGACAGAAAGACAAGAAACATAATAGAGACAGACAGAAGACAAACAAAAGAGACATACAAGTGACAGCATAGAAACGTAAGAAACAGACAAGAGAGGCATACGAGTGACAACAGGAAGACATGGGAGACAGACAGAGGAAAGACAAAAAGACGAAAGCATATATAAATCACAGTAGACAAACACTAGAGACAGGCGAGAGAGACATAAGAGTGACAGTCAGAAGACACCAGAAACGGACAAGAAACAGATACCAGAGACACGAGATAGACGAAGAACAAATAGATAGGAAGGCAAGAATCATAAAAGCGATATACAGAAGTCAGACGAGAGACACAGTAGAGAAGCATAAGCGACAAACAAGAGAAAATACGAGTGACAGTAGGAAGACACGAGAGACTGATGAGAGACCGAGAGATGAGATAGAAACGAGACAGATAGAAGATGGACACATAAGAGGCATAAAGAAAAGAAACATATGAGATACAGCCGCAAGACAAACAACTGTGAGAAAAACGAGATACTGCACAAACACGAGTGAAACACGAGATACAGACATACGAGAGACAAACACTAGAATCAGACAGACGAGAGGCACACTAGATATGCATCATAACCAACCTTCACATGGAATATGTTAACCGATCTGATCTGAACTTGTGTAAACGCTGTGGTAGAAAAGTGGGCAATGCAGGGAATCCAGTTTATTAGACCGTGTCAATTCCTAGCAGTAAGCGAATTTGTTGCATCCGGAACATGACCCTTAACTCGATCGAATATCACAAAATACATTCCAAAGATTTCTCTTGCAATGACAAGAGACTAACAAAGGATCTGAATCGCACCTTACAGCACCACTTAGTATATGTGAGGCCAAATCGCTTCCTGATAATGGTGACTAATATAAAATATTATTACAGATTATAACAGTGCATTATTTGCCCATATTATTAATGCACGAACATGTATAATTAATGCATGAATAGGCATAATTGATGCATGAATATAAATTATACACACGTGAATAGATACTACTTTCGCATGAACAAGCTATTAATGAGTGGGTGTCAACTGTATACTCAGAAAAATTCCGGCGGCGGGTTGCTGAACTAACTGGTTTTGTCTTATGCAGTAATGTGTGTGTGCAACTGCTGGCATTCTAGTGACTTCCATCGACGATGAACTGTAATTTTGTTGGCGGACTGTTGTGTTGATATTCTGGCTGCGACCTTATGCATGTGTGCCTGTACGTACAGTTGGTTTGTCGGGACTGCTGTCTGTTCCAATTTTCATATAGGACAGCGAGAAGTATGTTGTGAGATATTCACTTACTCATCAACGGAGCATTATGGGGGTGACCCTTTGCTGTGAAGTTGGAACGGCGACTAACTACTAACATTATTAACGCGCGAACAAATATTATTAATGCATGGACAGATAGTATCCATGTATGAACAAATATTACTAATGCATGAAGAGACTTTATTAATGCACGAACAGACATTATTACTGCTTGAATAAGTACATGCATTCGCACTTGAGGATGAAACAGTTATAGATCTTTAAAACTGAACTGACTAACTGGATCCAGCCTCTCCCACTGGTAACGTGATGTCGTGATAATGTTAAAGAATAGAAAGAAGAAAGACACAATGTAGTGATGAGATTAAAGAATAGAAAGAAGAAAGACATGATGTGGTGATGAGATTAAAGAATAGAAAGAAGAAAGACATGATGTGGTGATGAGATTAAAGAATAGAAAGAAGAAAGACATGATGTGGTGATGAGATTAAAGAATAGAAAGAAGAAAGACATGATGTGGTGATGAGATTAAAGAATAGAAAGAAGAAAGACATGATGTGGTGATGAGATTAAAGAATAGAAAGAAGAAAGACATGATGTGGTGATGAGATTAAAGAATAGAAAGAAGAAAGACATGATGTGGTGATGAGATTAAAGAATAGAAAGAAGAAAGACATGATGTGGTGATGAGATTAAAGAATAGAAAGAAGAAAGACACAATGTAGTGATGAGATTAAAGAATAGAAAGAAGAAAGACATGATGTGGTGATGAGATTAAAGAATAGAAAGAAGAAAGACATGATGTAGTGAGGAGATTAAAGAATAGAAAGAAAAAAGACATGATGTAGCGATGAGATTAAAGAATAGAAAGAAGAAAGAAATGATGTAGTGATGAGATTAAAGAATAGAAAGAAGAAAGACGCAATGTAGTGATGAGATTAAAGAACGGACAGAAGAAAGACACGATGTAGCCCCTTCGGCTCCCCACCCCCTCCTCGTTGTCATCGACTTCTTCTTATTTATTATTATTATTATTATTATTATTATTATTATTATTATTATTATTATTATTATTATTATTATTATTATTATTATTATTATTACTACTACGTGTAACATTGTATATTGTCATCTGGACGATAATTTGATTTTGTTTCTGCGACTGATCTCTTCTCTTCTCTTCTCTCTCTCTTCTTCAGCTTTCCGAACCATTGAGATTCTTTGCTGCAAATACAATCCATCTCCATTCGTCTCTCTGGTGGACTTTCTCTTGCCAGTCGTTGATTCCAAGTGCTTGTAGGTCTGTACATGTATTATCTCTCCACCGTCTTCTTGGTCTACCTCGGGGTCTACGGTCATTTATTTCCTGAGTGTAAGCGAGTTTTGTTTCCCTATTATCTTCCATTCTTTCTATATGCCCCAGCCATTGTAGTCTATTAGCCTTCATGATACCAGTGATTAGCGGGGACTTAAACAGATCATAAATGTCTTTGTTACTTCTTCTTTTCCACTCTCCACTTTGTGTATCCCTAATGGGTCCAAAGATGCGTCTTAAAATTTTGTTCTCAAAGGTTTGTAACAAGGCTTCGTCTCCTTTCGTTGTACTCCAGGTTTCAGAGCCATACAGCACAACTGGTCTGATCAGTGTTTTGTATATTGTGATTTTGGTGTTAAGAGATAGCGCCTTTGATTTTAGTAGATGTTGTAGTGCATAGTATATCTTATTTCCAGAGTTGATTCTAGTTTGTATTTCTTCCCTTATGATGTTGGAGCAGTTGAAGATTGTACCCAGGTATTTGTATGTTTCCGTTCTTTTAATGGTCATATTATCTATTTGTATGTGGCCAGAGTTTTTAGCCATTCCGTCTCTTGAAATTACCATATATTCTGTCTTATCTTGGTTGATAACCAGCCCCATCTGTCGGGCTTTTTCCTTTAAGTGAGTCAATATTTCCAATGTCTTTTGTTCCCTTTGCCCTATAATATCTATATCATCTGCATAACCAAGCAGCTTGGATGTTCCTCCAATATCACATTCCTCCTTTATCTTCCTTACAACTTTCTCTAGAGCCAGATTGAAGAGTAGCGGCGATAGTGCATCACCCTGTTTCAAGCCAGATGTTATTTGGAAGGGGTCTGATTTCCTGCCTTTATATGTTACTATATTATAAGTATCTTCCATGCATAGTCTGGTCATGTTGATTAACTTCCTTGGTATTCCAAATTCCTGCATAGCATTCCATAGACTATTCCTATGGACACTATCATAAGCCTTTTTAAAATCCTCAAAAATGTTATGGAGATCTCTTTTATATTCCCAATGTTTCTCGGCTATTTGTCGCAAGATAAATATCTGATCTATTGTTGATCTGTTTTGTCTAAAACCCGCCTGGTAGTCACCTAATATGTCTTCTGAATATGGTTTTAATCTATTTAGTAATACTGCGGATAGTATCTTATAGCTTGTGGACAGTAGTGATATTCCTCTATAATTTCCACATTGGAACTTGTCTCCTTTCTTAAAGATAGGTATCAATAATGACTCTTTCCAGTCATGGGGTAATTCTTCTGTCCTCCAGATTTTTATTATTAGTTCGTATAGCTTTAGATGTAATGCATGGCCACCTGCCTTTATAAATTCAGCAGCAATTCCATCAGTCCCAGTTGCCTTATTGTTTTTAAGTGTTTGACTGATCTCTTACATGATTTTAATTTGATTCGTTTTCTTGCTTTCTTTCTTTTTGCGCTCGCTCGCTTTGAACTCAAACGTAGTGCAAATACACAACTTCTAGTAGTGCTGGACTTAATTTTGCCTGTAGATTAGCTTTCTCCATTAGCAGTGTCCCTCGAATTAGGCGAACCCATTTCGACTTGCGATGTACTTGTAATTTAAGTCCCCAAGTCAAGAACGAGAAGTCAACATTTTAGTCCAACTGTCCGGTGTAGGGGTTGAACTCCTAACGATGGCATGAGCACACCGTATGTTTAAGAACACGCGTTCCATCAGTTTTCTTAAACTGTGGTGTACGCTCGTCTGGGCATCTCTAATAGGTTTATTTAGGTTACCATTTGACATTCCTGCTTCTGTTGTTTATTTTCTTCGCTTCTTCTACAGTTTAGTGTTTATCTATTCAGACAGCTCGCTATTCCATTCAGTCTTATTTCTTCTCGCTCTGTGTTCCTATCAGCTGGCGTTATTTACTTTCTGATTATATCCTAATTGATGTCTTCAAGCTGCTCTTCGTCTCACCATTTTCCCCAATTTGGCCTGCCAACTATATCACGTCATTTTCTATGTAAAGCGACACTGCCCACACTTCCCAGAGCATGTGTTTTCTCGGCATCTGTTGCATGTTGCCGGGGTTCGAGATGTCGTTGAGTTCGGTTTTAAAATTGGCGTTCATTCAAGTGTTCACCTGGGTTGGCCTCGGGCTTGATTTCTCAATGATTACATTCTGTACATTAAAAGTGATACATTGTGACAGTTACTGCTGAAGTTACGGAGAAACGGAAAGCGATCGAACGTATTGGAACATCTACGACTCCGAAGTGCGGCAACAAAAGTTAAATATGTGCACTTTACAGAACGTCGTAATCAATTCCAGTATTTTTGGCCAAATTTTGTATGCAATTTTAAGACCAGTTTTATGGATGTGAAACGTGGACGATGAGCAGACAAGTTGAAAACATTTAATGGCAGCGGGAATGTGGTTTCTGAGGAAAATGCAAAGAAAACCATGGACAGATAGAAAAACCAATACCAAGTCCTACAAGAAACAAATGAAAACCGCAAACTGATTAGAGAAATAAGACCCAGACGGTCCAGTGTGTTTGGGCACGTTATGATAAGATATAACCCAGATAACTTTGTGACAACTGTCAAGATTGAGGGGAGAAGAACAAGTGGAAGGCAGAAAAGTAAACATCTGGATGTCTTGACATCATGATATGTTCAGGACAAGAACACGGAGCTGATCCACGACTCTAGTGATCGTGTAAGACGGCGAAATGTCCCCAAGCCAAAGACGAGGTCTTGTAATAGGGGAATAACAACAATACAAGGAACACCATAAAAGTTCAACTGAGCAACTTTTCCTCAGATATAGGATATCCATAATATGAAAGATAGTAGAGGTCCCGTGACGTACCTGTCACGACCAAGTGTCTACTGATTTATAACAAGCATGTGGCCAACAATGTCCAAACATGAAAGATCTCCAGTTGAGACTTTCCAACGATAATGTTCAACACAGCAGTCACGGAATAATCCACCCGCAAGACTTCAAGAGGAGACATTTATTGAACACACACGATGAGCCATGAAAAGAGTGATGAAGTCCATCTCTGTCATTCAAATATACAATCGTAGTAACTCATCAATGTTCTAGCTCCTCATGACAAATATTATTCCAGCTGTATGTATCTCATGCAGTCATTAATAGCACGGGGTAAATCTCGATTAGCCATTGAACGTTTGTCAATATCTCTATAATCTCTCAGTCACAAAGGTGTAGTTACCTCCATTTTGGAGTATGATTCCCCTGAATCCCTGCACTAGAAGTGTCTGAATAACACAACCCCACATAATGCGGATATCAAGTGGCTACCCGAACAAATATACTAGGCCGGTCGGTCCCTTCAGCGACCCGCGATATTTCTCCTCCAGAAGTTTTGACTGGACTCCATTCTGCTAGGCCGGCCCGTCGGTCCATCCAGCGAACCACTTCAATCTTCCTGCGGAGGCTCCAGCCCGACTAATTCACGTTACGACAAAACGTCAGTAGGTAGCTATACGTCACGCACGGACAATAGTGGTGTGGTATAGTGCAACTACAATTCGAGACGTCGCCAATAGGTTCCTTGACAAGAGCTTGCGACCTGTTGGGTATTTGGTGTAAATAGTACAGTAAAGGTCTCCTTTACAAGCCTGGAGGTGTGTTGGGTATATAGTGCTAGCCCCGTATGTTTACACATCAATCGACACTCGATGGGTGCTCGGTTAACATCACGGCAGCCGCCATTGTTTCACATAAATTTCCAGCTACCTATCACGAAGTTCTTTATGATAAGTGCGTGATATGGTCGTTGTCTAGGTAACGATACTCCTGGTGTGTCAATATGAATTGTAAGTGAGTTAACTCTCTATCTCCCAGTGCAACTCACCCCCGCAGCATACATCAATCAGTCAGTAAACAAGATCGGTTTGGCGCACATAATCCTTTAATACAGAAAGAACACGGACACATAACATATAGCTATCTCCAGAAATCAATGTAAAATCCACAGAATATATATGTATTCTCCTCACACGTTAATCAGCACACATCACTGCCTTCTATAATCTTCCTGAATCTCACATCCACAAGACATTTAGTCCAGCTACTATCCACGGCTAGATCTCACACAATACGACTCACACACTGGGTCGGAGCCTCTGCTCACTATGCCACCCACTCTGGGTTTTAGGCCTGCATTCACAGCTCGGAGACTCACACAACACAGTTCTCCGTCGACTACCGACTCGTTCGGTGTCCAAAACTCAACTCCCTTAAACGACCTGACCCGCAGTCGGTCTCTCCTCTCACTGCCCTTCAAGTCCCCTGACTTCACACAACACTCCCCTGTCTTTCGCCCCATCCACCTTAGGGGGGGGGGGTGTCTGTACTCACCCTTACAATTATTTTTATGGCTGGTTGTTTTTTCTCATAGCCAGGTCACTCACCTTACTGTCAATGACCCAGGCATATGTCATTATCCCCCCCCCCTTAAAAGAAAACATCGTTTTCAAATGTTGGGAGACTAATACTTATCAAATATGTGACCCAGACATATTGCCTGGGTAGCCCTAAGTATGGCTCCACTTTACTCTAGCTGCCACACTAAATAATGCATCAAATGCTCATAGTACACTCCCCTATTCCCCACACATCCATAAAACCAACTTTCTATCTTGTGTACCAATGCATGAACTAATACATCACATAATAATAATACATAATAGGAAACATCATATCTGTGTATCTGCAGGTCTATTAACATCCTCAAAAAGACACAAGCTATTTGTGTACCGACCCTATCTCAGGTGGTTCTTTTCTTGCCTCAAACCTCCACCTATGATTCCTGTCGATGCTGTGTCTACCCTTCATATACACATGCCTCATGTTTCCTATATCTTTAACACATCTGTTTGCTAATCTTCGTTCAGCGATGTCGTTAACACTCTTTTGAACTGCGTTAACATTGCTATCTGCACATTGTACTGTTACACTGGAGTCTCTGTTTAGTCTGACCTCTTTATTAACTCCTGGCCAATATACCTGGCATCCTACTCTATGCCGCTTCCGCCTTACTCCTATATGCCCTGCACATGCCCTATCCTGAGCTGTTCTAGTATATCGGTCTCTATATGCTAAAGGTACCCCTCTTTGCCCGCATGCAGTTCCGCCATCTGAAAACCTGCGAGTGAGAACATTATTCTTCCTTTCGAAGCACCATCTACCCTTCTTTGATTGCCTATGTCTCACTTTGCTACACCCTTGGAAACATTTGTCTATCGTATCATCTTGTCTCTGGGAGTCACTAACACTATGTTTGAGATCCATTCTCACCTGCTCAGCTGTACTATCCTTGCCCTGAGTGTTTCCTTCAAATGCCTCCTCTTGTTCAGCTATACTCTCTAATTTAGGTTTTCTTTTTGTAACTACCCCGTTACTACTTACACTATGTATCTGGTCCCAATATACTACTTCTTCTTCTGTGCAATCTTTAACTCCTATAACATTTCCTATGATCAGATCTGCCACTGGTGCGTCCAGAACACACGCTGTCACTCTTCCTGTGATATATGGTGTTTTCACTGTTATCACGGCTAATGGGTAGAATTCTACTGTCCCATTAAATGTCATGGATCTAATCTGTTTCCCTGTATAATCCGAGGGATGCACTAAACTCTTTCTAACTCCGATGGACGTACATCCGGAATCCCTAATTGTTAACGCTGGCCTATCATTAACAAATCCATGGTGCATCTTCAGACTTCCTCCTTCATGCACTGCTGATCCTGCTTTCACTGTATGACCACATATTAAGACTGCATCTTTTTCAAACAAAGGTTTGCATCCACTACAGTTCTCATTGTTCAACGTCTCAATAACTTGGGCTGCATTCGCATGCTCAGTTTTCCCACTCATACATTCAAAACTGTAATGGCCCTTTTTCCCACATTTAAAACAAGTGATCTCCCTTTTACTGTTGTTCGTTGGTCCATCTGATGGTTGTGCATCACAATCTGCCATTTTGTGTCTCCAGCTCCCACAATTCCAGCATCCGGCATAACTATTTGGACGTCTCTGGAAATTCCCCCTTTTGTATGGGTACCGTCCTGCTCTAATAAAATGGTTGCCACGGAAACCATTATCTTGAGACTCTTGTTGTTCATACTTCTGTGCTGAATCCACACTTTTCGATCTTGGTCTAATAACTGGATTCTGGTCCTGTTTAGTGTACGCTGCACAGACTATTTCCTCACTCATTAATCTACCAATAGAACTGTTTGGATGTGCAGTCATGTAGTTTTGCCCTAACTGTGACATTGTGTCTATGTCCTTTGGATTACGTTCCTCAAAGAAAGATACTAAGTTTGTATTGCATGCAGATACTACCTTGTCTCTTAACATTAAATCCACTAATTTATTAAAATCTTTCCCTACTTCTGCAAGCTCCATCCATTTGTTAAATGTATTCTTTACTGTGTTAACAAAATCTGTGAAATCTTGATGTGTCTCTGGTCCTAAGTGTCTAAACTTTGTTCTATATCCATGCTCAGTTAGTTAGAACTTCGTAAGCAAACGCTGACGCAAAATAGTGTAGTTGTTTCTTTCTTCCACCGGTAAATTAAACATGGTGTCTAGGGCCTTACCCGTAAGAAACTCGCCTAGCCGCATCGCATATTCTCCTTCTGGGATGCCTAAAGCTTTCGCTTATGATTCGAATCTGGACAAATAAGTTTCAAGATGGTCACGGTCTGTAAAATATGGCAGTTTTAGTCTCTGTGACGACTGCGAATGTCTTCTGCTTTCCTCACTTTGACCCTTCGAAGATAGTTCTAGTTTTCTGAGTGCAATTTCCGCTTCCATCTTAATCTTCTCTTTCTCGATTTCCACCGCATTTGTTTGTTTTAACTTTTCAAGTTCCAGTTGTGTGATTTCAAGTTTCAATTGTGTCTCTTTCTTTTCCTGAAGATGCTTGTTTTCCATTTCAGCTAACTTTACTTCCTGTAGACGCTTGTTTTCCATTTCAGCTAACTTTTCTTCCTGTAGACGCTTGTTTTCTATTTCAGCTAACTTTACTTGTGTCTCTCTCTCTTCCTGTAGACGCTTGTTTTCCATTTCAGCTAACATTTCTTCCTGTAGACGCTTGGCGTCGAATTCTGCCTGTCTCTGTTCTCTTTCGGCTTGTCTCTGGTCTCTTTCAATCTGTTTTTGTTCTTTTGCTTCGGCATACTCCTGTAACTCTTTACCCTTCAGGCCTAACCGTTCACCTGCTTCAATATATTCCATTAAAGTAGGCATCTTGTACTTGTGGACACGTTGCTGTCTGTCAACCAACTATAAATGTAAAGACTCTGCTACTAGTCTTTGTGTCCCTTCCCTAAGTACACCTCCCCTAAGACTGTACGTAAATTTGTAGTACTAATAATGTCATCCTGTACTCACATAGTCACTCTTCACTCACTAGGTAGTGAGGTAGGGGATATTACCTATACTCCCTCGCATATATATTTATATCTATGACCACAAGTTCATAAAGTCCCTGGAAATATTGTTAAACATACTTATAAATACATATACAAACAAATGGATGATAACAGTAAGTGGTGTCTATAAAACGCTAGACGCATAGGCTAGTGACACGCATACAGATGATTACATAGAAATAAAAACCACTAACATTGAGATGCCCATGTAAAAACACAACTGTGCGCGTAATATATAAATATAAACTGACACCGACCACTAGACAGTAGAAATGACGAAAGATCACAATAATAACATATATCCGACCACAACAAATATCATATGTAAATATAACGAAAAGAAAGAAAGAGAAAAAAAAAAATTATAGCATCAATTTATACACAGATCTGACGTTAAACACCAACTGGCACATTATATAATTCAGGACCGTCCCTGCAGAACCAAATAAACCGACCTTTCGATTTTCTTCCCAGAAAATATATGGTGCACTTCAGAAAATAACTTTTCGCCCTGTCTCCCGACCTTCGAGAAACAACACAAAAATCCCCTACTCTTGACAAACACTGTACCACATACAAATAATTGCGTAACACCCGACAACAATAAATATGACGATGGGAGCAAACAAAATGTGCAAATGATTGACCGACAAATATGTGCCTATTAATCCGTCGTAATTTTTTACAATATGCTGGGAATGTATATTGGTAAATGTTCCGAAATGTCTACGATATTCCAAATTTGCTGCGTAGTGACTTAATTTCACGTGGTGATCACAAGTTCAAACCGTCGAAAAAATTGAAGATGATGATTGATTATCCACAATGTTCTGTCTCGACACAGTCCGTCACGTTATTGTACTTTCCTTGGACGTGGTGGCCCCAAAGTAATAATCCAAACGTCTTTTCTACCTTCGTTGCGGAGATGGCGCTTTGCTGTATTATAAATGTTATGGATTTCCGTTATCCGACAAGATTCACAAAAAAAACAAACAAAATTGGCAGCAAACGTTCAGCGCTTTAAACTTGTATATATAATATTGGCAAAGAAATCCGACCATGGTTGCGATGACGCCACGTTAAAAATGTTTGCTCATAACAGATTAATGATGACAAAGGGCTTGAACAAAGACGAAACATAAAGTCTGGCTTTCTTTCAAAACAACCTTGTTTTGTTCATTCACAATGAGTTATCTTGACCACAATAGGCCATGGAAATTTCCTCAGTAACTGCTTACTGTTAAACAGCCTTGCCTCCCAAGGTCAACCTTCTCAGCCCCACCCGGCTGCTCTCGTAACTCCGTGGAAAATACACTTTACACCACTAACCCGCCCCAACTCTGGCGGTAGGGGCACTGTTTTCACCCACTTTTGTCACCCCTCCCGGTGAATCAGCAAATGTCAATTCTGTGTATCCTACACATCCATGATAACTCTCCTTCCCGAGAGTTCACTGTTCTCAGTACTTTACCTGTACTGTGCACTGTCCTCGTAAACAGCGCTGACCCTCTCTCAACCCGGCTTTGATTCGGCTGTTTTTATCCTTCTTGAATTCATCGTCCCCACACACCAGACGTGAATATGTTACGGGCAAAACAAAATTTCCCCAATATTCTTGGTCAATTCGCCCCACCCTTCCTTTTCGTGCGGCCGAAACTCTTGACCTGTCGCCTTGCGACCATACAGCGCGATTACTTCGCCACACACACCTGTCAATATCTTTGAATTTTTCAATCCTGTCCTGTCCTACACACACCTAGGACTGACCTCTTCTTGTCACAAACAACTCACTGTCCACGCGACATTTCATCTGTGCTGTCTGCTAGCACCGACTTTTCTGTGCCTCTGTTTTCTCGCGCGCTGTTTGTGACTAGTGACTCCCCGTCACCTCACACTCTTGGTTGATCTGTAATGTGACTTCACGAGCGCTGTTATTTGATGTGCCGTGTTAATTCTCTGACGCACCCGCTAGCTTCAGCGATACTGCTGGTATCAAATTTACCTGTATTGAACTAGACGTGAACTGTCTGTTAGCTAGTTCCCACACAGGAGAAAATTGTGTCTTTATCCCGTAGATCCCTCCGCTGTCCACCCTCTCACTCTCTAATTGACGAGTTCACAGATAACAGAATGACAACAATGTCTATACTGCAATGGGTTTTATTGTAGAGCCACCCAGATAATATCACGAAGTTCTTGATGATAAGTGCGTGATATGGTCGTTGTCTGGGTAACGATATTCCTGGTGTGTCAATATGAATTGTAAGTGAGTTAACTCTCTATCTCCCAATGCAACTCACCCCCGCAGCATACATCCATCAGTCAGTAAACAAGAGCGGTTTGGCGCACATAATCCTTTAATACAGAAAGAACACGGACACATAACATATAGCTATCTCCAGAAATCAATGTAAAATCCACAGAATATATATGTATTCTCCTCACACGTTAATCAGCACACATCACTGCCTTCTATAATCTTCCTGAATCTCACTTCCACAAGACATTTAGTCCAGCTACTATCCACGGCTGGATCTCACACAATACGACCCACACACTGGGTCGGAGCCTCTGCTCACTATGCCACCCACTCTGGGTTTTAGGCCTGCATTCACAGCTCGGAGACTCACACAACACAGTTCTCCGTCGACTACCGACTCGTTCGGTGTCCAAAACTCAACTCCCTTAAACGAACTGACCCGCAGTCGGTCTCTCCTCTCACTGCCCTTCAAGTCCCCTGACTTCTCACAACACTCCACTGTCTTTCGCCCCATCCACCTTAGGGGGGGGGGGTGTCTGTACTCACCCTTACCATTATTTTTATGGCTGGTTGTTTTTCTCATAGCCAGGTCACTCACCTTACTGTCAATGACCCAGGCATATGTCACTACCCATTTTCGGCTCGGTCGGTATGGCAACTCAGGTATGTTTGCAACAAACAAACAACAACAAGAAAAAAAAAAAAAAAAAAAAAAAAAAAAAAAAAAAAAAAAAACCACAAAAAAAAAAGAAAAAAAAAAAAAAAGAAAAAAAAAAAAAAAAAAAAAAAAAAAACAAACAAACAAACCCGCATGTATAGAGATTCGCACACATGGGTCACGTGTCCCACAGGCGTGTGCTGTCCACTGCTCTTCCGGGCTCCCAAATAAGAATACACACAAGTCAGTTGCATATCCTTTATCCTTTACAGGATGTTCTAGTAAACTCCAGCATTTATTGACTGTCTTGTGATTTCTTAGCAAGTTTACGTTCGGTAGTTTATCACTGCTTTATGAAAGACCGGAACTCATATCATTCTATGAAAACCAGCGAAAGGCAGTCTGCTTGGTAATTTCCCGCAGCTGTTTCAAACGCTGTGTGCCAGATTACGAATTGCGTTCATAACGCCTTGGCATTGACGTAAGCATGAAAAAAATAAACCCTTGTAAAATAACCTCAAATAATTAACACGAGGAGGCTAGACGGTTTCCTTACCGCGGTTATAAGAATGAATACCCACCTTTCTCAGATAAGCATGACAATCTAGGAGAACCCGTGTATTTTAACAATCTCGTCGTTGAACATCGCAAGGAAAGGGTCGTGCGGCCCGCTGTTGTGGCAAACATTCTTAATAATTTAACGTTCACAATAGAGTATTTATAGCATGTAAACATCATAGGTGGATACGGAGGTTAAAGAGAAACCACCCCTTAATTTCTAATGATTACATAGCAGGACAGTGGCTATTATCCTCGCAGTCCGGATCGGAGGTCCTAAGTTCTAATCCCAATCAAGCGGAGTATTTAGAATTGTCATGGGACACCAGATGGATACAGCCTGAAATAGGTACCAGGGAATATTCTAGAAAGTACAGGCGAAGAGCGGGCGTGTTACACGAGTTGATAGGGGACTGCACTGACAATGTCATGAGCACGGTCGGACGAAGGTTCGACGCCTGGCTCGTCGCCTGCTAACTGAGTAAACGATTGGCTACCTATTCTTCTGTGAATTCATTCATGCCTGTAGGATGTGGTGGCTGTATCTTATCACAGACCCACAGTGGGGAACTGCATTCGGAATACTAACGTATTTAATTAAGGATGGCTGGCTTGATAGGGACACGACCCACTGAATGTCGCTGGTTTAACTGGACAAACTAAATAATTTAATTAAGAACGGCCGGCGTGAATGTCGCTGGTCTAACGGGACAAACTAAATTATTTAATTAAGAACGGTCGGCGTGAATGTCGCTGGGTTAACTGGACATACTAAAGTATTTAATTAAGAACGGCCGGCGTGATAGGGACATGACCCACTAAATGTCGCTGGTTTAGCAGGACAAACTAAATTATTTAATTAAGAATGGCCGGCGTGAATGTCGCTGGGTTAACGGGACATACTAAAGTATTTAATTAAGAACGGCCGGCGTGATGGGGACATGACCTACTGAATGTCGCTGGTCTAACGGGACAAACTAAAAAATTTAATTAAGAATGACCGGCGTGAATGTCGCTGGGCTAACGGGACAAACTAAATTATTTAATTAAGAACGGTCGGCGTGATAGGGACATGACCCACTAAATGTCGCTGGTCTAGCGGGACAAACTAAATTATTTAATTAAGAATGGCCGGCGTGAATGTCGCTGGGTTAACGGGACAAATTAAAGTATTTGATTAAGAACGGCCGGCGTGATAGGGACATGACTCACTGAATGTCTCTGGTCTAACGGTACAAACTAAATAATGGAAGTAAGGACGCCGGTCTGATAAGGACATGGTCCACTGAATGTTGCTGGTCTATACAAATATGGAACTAGCACCATGCATCCCATACACTCCAAAGCGTGGACAAGGCTGTTTATTTTACGTTTTTTTTTCATCATCGTCATCTTCCGCTTTTACAGTCAAGCGCCGTGGGGAGGCTTAATTTACGCTCTGGCGCTCGGTGGGTGGCACTGGAAAGTGTCATTCGGTAAGATTGTAGAATGTCTTTATTGTATTGTTGTCAATCCATTTTCTTCGCGGGCGTCCTCATGCTCTCATAGCAGATGATCTTTGATGTAGGGACAGTGATGGTAGTTGATGGTATTGCATTCTAACGAGATGTGTTCTGTTTCTCAATATATGTGGCACAATGTGTTGATCCCACCGTCTGTCTGATTACATAATTTATTTTTCGGTCTCGGATAGTTAAGTTGGCAGCTCTCCTCAAGCATTCCATCTCACAGATTTGTGACTGAGGATTATGGCCCGAAAAATATTGCATAGGGTTTGCGTATTCAGTTGACACGACAAAATACGCCTTTTTGTGTGGAAATCATTTGGTCTAATAAATAATTAAACTGTCAGAAACAGAGTGCAGATTATGGACAAGCAAGAAAAAGAAACAAGGAAGAGAAGAAACGAAATATGAGATGATAACAAATCCATGATGGAGTTTCATATTTGTTATATTTGGACGGCGGCGTGACAGAGTAGTTGCAGCCCCTGGCTCAGACATGATCTAATTCTCTCCCCTGCTTAGTGCCGAGAATTTCTTTCAGGAGCCATTGGTTTATCAGGTTATCATGCACTCCCCGCTCTCTTTGACAGTAAATATCATCATCATCACCATCGCATGACTTGCCAGCTGGCGTTGGCGTACATGTTTTTCTACAGATCTCGGTCCTTGGTGGTCGATCTCTGACTCTGATTTGAAATACTGTACATGAATTCTCAGAAAGATGATGAGGTGATTTCTCTTTGACTTCTCTTATGACTGTCTGGACACGTGGATACTCGGTCCAGATACGATTCCTTGTCCTTTCTGATTTAGGTTGAAAAGCTGGAGGTCCCCAGTACGCATGCTAAAATACATTTTCAGGCACATTTTAAATCACAGTGAGCAGGCCTTGAAAACAGCCCTGGTAAATTTGTGTGTTAAGCAAAAATTACCAAAGATTAGAGTTCTTTGTCTTAGATAGAGAAAAGGATGTTCACACACATGTATGCTGTAGTTGGACATACTGCGGACACACTGACCCTTGACTGATGACGTGAAAATAAAGCGTGGTACAATATCAAGAAGGACACCGCTCTAGTACAGTGGATAAGACACTGGCCTGCCAGTACGGTGGTCATACCTTCCAATACTATTTAACATTTAACATTTAACATTTAACATTTATCATTCAAAATTAAAAAAAAAAAAAAAAAAAAAAAAAAAAAAACGTTGTCCTGGGATTCCAGGTCGACCTAGCCAAACTTTGGAACCCATCGAGCGCTGATTGGTCAGTGAAAATGTAGGCCTGAACTGTATAACCAGTGCAAATCCAGACTTCCTCGGTTTACATCGGTCAAGTTTTATTTTATTTTATTTTATTTTTGTGGGTTAGGTGGGGAGAGATGTCAATATCTGTTATCCGCTCTTTCAGAAAGAATGGCAAACTACTGAACTTAAACTTGCCAAGAAATCACAAACAGTAAAAAATGCTGGGGTTGACTACGACGTCCTATAAAGGATATGTAACTATCTTTTCCTGTTGGGTGTAATGTTTTTACTAACAATAATAAAATGTTATTTTCGAGTCATTGTAGACATTACCTTTCTTTATTGTTCCTGTTCTATTCTACTTATAGGTGTGCACCTAGTTGTTTATTTACAATTTGATTATTCTAATTATTCTAGATCTATTCTCTACAGCAAACAACTCATTTCCTACACCCAACGCTACCAAATATGCAAGTGGCTCGACTTCATTGCTCCGGGTTTTATCCCATTTGACTAGGTCTCTTTCCCTACCGCGGCCGGCCGACAAGCGTTTCACAAAGCACGAATTCCGTAGCTCTAGCCACGTTATTGACGGAGTCCAGAATAAAACCCATAACCTTGGTAGCGCGAGGCGGGCGGCTTAACCACTTCACCACGGAGACTCTCATGAGTCTTTCAAATGCGCGACTGAATGACGACATGGACATGAAGTGACCTCTCCTCACCTCATACAGCAGTGGTTCTCAAACGTTTTTTTGGCTCATGCACCTCTTCACCATATGTTCAGAATGTCATTCCCCCTCCCCCCTCACTACACAGCATACGTACAAATGGAATCTAAATTTCATAACATATACTAGAACAAGTCTAGACGTCTATATAAAACGTGATTTGCAGGTCTACTTGCGTTATAAAATAAATTTCAGAAGGGCGAGAAGTACATAACTGTATGCAGAGAAAAACAATATCAAGCAATCGGGCCTTGTATTAATCCGATCTTGAAATAACCTTAATTACCCCTTGGAAACCCTAAAATCCCCCCCCCCCCCTACCCGGAGGGATTCCCCACCGGTTGAGAACTACTGCCATAGAGGTTCAGGATCTCCGGTGTGATGAAGCTTGTCGAGGACTCAAACTTTGCACGATTCGAGACAGAAAGAGTGCCCCGTCAGCTTCTCACGATGATGGTAGACATTCAATACCCACACTTAGCAATCACGCCTGGAAACCTTGTGTGCATGGATGGAAATGAGTGTGTCGATAGTCTACCTGGAAAGCAACAAAGTCATCCACGATATACGTCTCATATTACTGATGTCGGTTGTTTAGGAGAGAACAACCTGAAAGAAGGGATTCTTGCAAAAAAAATAATAATAATAACAACAACAACAATAACAGCAATAATATAACAACCATGAGGGATAACAAATGCTCCATATTAGAACTATATCAGCGAGGGAGTCTTCGTGGCGAAGTGGTCAAGCCGTTTAACTCAGGCTCCGAAGGTTGTGGGTTCGATTCCGGGCCGCGTCCTTCGGTTTACGAGTTAAATTTTTCGCAGACTCCTGTGGGTCGTCGCTAGAGCTACGGAGTTCGTGCTTTGTGCGACGCTTTCCGCGCTGCGGAAAGAGACCGAGCCGTATGGGATTAAACCCGGTGCAATGAAGTCGACCTTGTCTACTTTTAAGCGACTATATCAGCGACTATCTGTTTGAAGTATTTCAGTTAAAGTAAAATTTCAGTTAAAGTAAAACTCATCTATTCACTTCATTTGTTATATAACTCTACTGTGTTCATCTAACGAGATGCAGCGAAATATGCCAGATTCGTGGTATGTGTTTAAACTATAGCAACAGCAGCACCAACAATAAAAATAAAAACAAAAACGAAAACAACAACAATCCTATCAACTAAGAAACATGTACGGCATATCCGGGCAAGTTAGCCCGGCCAACAAATGCCTGAAGAAGTACTGTGTCCGCCGAAATATGCAAATATCGCAGCTCTACTGTAAACAGGCACAATGCAATTACACCTAAAACAACATTCCGGACGAACGCAGAAGAAGAAGAAGAAGAAGAAGAAGAAGAAGAAGAAGAAGAAGAAGAAGAAGAAGTAGTACGGCATATTTAGAAGAAGTGTCATTCGCTAAACGGGAATCACAATGAAAGACATAGGTCAGCACAGCCGAATAGAAAATATCTTAACCATCCGGTGTGCTGAATCCTAGATAAGGGATTCAACCATTGCACCGGACAGTTGGACTAAAATGTAGATCTCTCGTCCTTGACTTGGGGACGTTAATTACAAGCACCTCTGAAGTCGGCGTGGGTTCGCCTGATGGCGAGGGGACACTGTTAAATAGGTAAAGCTAATCCACACGCAACATTGAGAAGTAGTGTGAATGGACTATGCTTGAGTTCAAAGCAAGCCAGCGAAAACACACACACACACACACACACACACACACACACACACACACACACACACACGAGCACAGAGAGAGAGAGAGAGAGAGAGAGAGAGAGAGAGAGAGAGAGAGAGAGAGAGAGAGATAATCATCATCATCATCATCATCATCATCATAATCATCATCATCTTCCACTTCTGCCGTCAAGCGTCGTGGGGAGGAATAATGTGTGTTCCAGCGCCCGGTGGGCGGCACTGGATAGTGTCATTCCGTGTGGTTGTACAATGTCTTTGATGTGGTCAATCCATTTTCTTCTTGGACGTCCTCGTGGTCTCGTCGCAGATGATCTTTGATGTAAGGCCAGTGATGGTAGTTGTTGGTGTTGCATTCTAACGACATGGCCAAACCACTTGATCTTCTGTCTTTCAATAAATGTGGCACAAGGTGTTGATCCCACTGTCTGTCTGATAACAGCATTTCTTACTCGGTCTCAGATTGTTAAGTTAGCAGCTCTCCTCAGGCATCTCATTTCGCAGGTGTTGATTTTGCGAAGGTGTAATTTGGATAAAGTCCAAGTTTGAGATTGATAGCATAGGGTTGGTGTGAATATGCTGTTTATTATCTGTCGTTTTGCGGACATGGGTATGTTTGGATGTTTCAGTAAGGGTGATGCCGGAGGTAAACTATTCAAAGGTGATTGGAAAGTTTGACGACAATGGACTGACCCGGTGATCATCTAAAGCCGCTTCCGTTTTCCTGAAGAAAGAAATGTACGTCCATGCTCCCTCAGCCAGGCATCGCTGGCCAGGTTTATCGCCCACCCGTAGCCAAAACTATAAGATTGAACAGCCATAACAGCAACAACAATCAATACTTTCAAATTTATTAATCTGACAATGTAATATCCGAACAGTGAAGGTGTGGCGTGGGACACAGGCGTAAGGTAGTAGTGGACACGACGCCATAACATACATTGTGATATGTCTGTCTGCCTATTTGTTCGTCTTTCTGAGTGTTGTCTGTCTATCTGTCTGTATGTCTTCCTGTCTGTCTGTAGGCAGGTTAGTAGGTGGTTGGGTAGGTGGTTAGGTGGATGGTTGCGTGGGTGGTTAGGTGGTTGGGTGTGTGGTTGCGTGGGTGGTTGAATCGTTTGGTGGTTGGGTGAGTGGTTGGGTGGTAGGGTTTTTGGTTGGGTGGTTGGATAGGTGGTTGGTTGTTGGGAGGTTGGGTGGGTGGTGGGTGGTTGGTAGGTTGGGTTGGTGGTTGGACGGTTGGGTGAGTGGTTGGGTGATTGGGTGATTGGGTGGGTGGTTGGGTGGGAGGTTGGGTGGTGGGGAGGGTGGTGGGGTGGTTGGCTGGGTGGTTGGTTGGGTGGTTGTGTTGGTGGTTGGATGGGTGGTTTGGTGGTTGGGTAGGTGGTTGGTGGTTGGGTGGGTGGTTGGGTGGGTGATTGGGTGGGTAGGCAGGCAGACAAGCAGTCCGACTGTCTGTAGGTAGGTAGGTAGGTAAGTAAGTAGGTAAGTAGGTACGTGAGTAGTTGGATGGGTAGAGGCAGGCATGTAGGCAGACCAACATGCAACCAAACAGACAGGTGTGTGTGAATATGTGTACGTAAGTGTGATCGCGGTCCATCCATCCATCATGTGCCATGCCGGTAAGCGTGGGCGGTCATGTTCTGCCATCTCACCCGATCACCAGAGTCGTGGATCAGCTCCGTGTTTCTGTCTCGACTATGCCACAAGGCCAAGCCATCCAGGTACTTGCTTCTAGGTCACACTTGATCGCGGTCACACAAGAACAAACGAATGATTGAACGAACAAGCGTACGTGCGTACGCTTATGTGTGTGAGTGAGTGCGTCAGCGAGCGAACGACCGAGTGTGTCTACCTGCCTGCCTGCCTGCCTGCTTGTCTGTCTGTCTGTCTGTCTGTCTGTATGGATGGGTGGATGGGTGGATGGATGGATGCGTGCGTGCATGCGTGAGTGTGTGTGTGTGTGTGTGTGTGAATGTATGTATGTATGTATGTATGTATGTATGTATGTATGTATGTATGTATGTATGTATGTATGTATGTATGTATGTATGTATGTATGTATGTATGTATGTATGTATGTATGTATGTATGTATGTATGTATGTATGTATGTATGTATGTATGTATGTATGTATGTATGTATGTATGTATGTATGTATGTATGTATGTATGTATGTATGTATGTATGTATGTATGTATGTATGTATGTATGTATGTATGTATGTATGTATGTATGTATGTATGTATGTATGTATGTATGTATGTATGTATGTATGTATGTATGTATGTATGTATGTATGTATGTATGTATGTATGTATGTATGTATGTATGTATGTATGTATGTATGTATGTATGTATGTATGTATGTATGTATGTATGTATGTATGTATGTATGTATGTATGTATGTATGTATGTATGTATGTATGTATGTATGTATGTATGTATGTATGTATGTATGTATGTATGTATGTATGTATGTATGTATGTATGTATGTATGTATGTATGTATGTATGTATGTATGTATGTATGTATGTATGTATGTATGTATGTATGTATGTATGTATGTATGTATGTATGTATGTATGTATGTATGTATGTATGTATGTATGTATGTATGTATGTATGTATGTATGTATGTATGTATGTATGTATGTATGTATGTATGTATGTATGTATGTATGTATGTATGTATGTATGTATGTATGTATGTATGTATGTATGTATGTATGTATGTATGTATGTATGTATGTATGTATGTATGTATGTATGTATGTATGTATGTATGTATGTATGTATGTATGTATGTATGTATGTATGTATGTATGTATGTATGTATGTATGTATGTATGTATGTATGTATGTATGTATGTATGTATGTATGTATGTATGTATGTATGTATGTATGTATGTATGTATGTATGTATGTATGTATGTATGTATGTATGTATGTATGTATGTATGTATGTATGTATGTATGTATGTATGTATGTATGTATGTATGTATGTATGTATGTATGTATGTATGTATGTATGTATGTATGTATGTATGTATGTATGTATGTATGTATGTATGTATGTATGTATGTATGTATGTATGTATGTATGTATGTATGTATGTATGTATGTATGTATGTATGTATGTATGTATGTATGTATGTATGTATGTATGTATGTATGTATGTATGTATGTATGTATGTATGTATGTATGTATGTATGTATGTATGTATGTATGTATGTATGTATGTATGTATGTATGTATGTATGTATGTATGTATGTATGTATGTATGTATGTATGTATGTATGTATGTATGTATGTATGTATGTATGTATGTATGTATGTATGTATGTATGTATGTATGTATGTATGTATGTATGTATGTATGTATGTATGTATGTATGTATGTATGTATGTATGTATGTATGTATGTATGTATGTATGTATGTATGTATGTATGTATGTATGTATGTATGTATGTATGTATGTATGTATGTATGTATGTATGTATGTATGTATGTATGTATGTATGTATGTATGTATGTATGTATGTATGTATGTATGTATGTATGTATGTATGTATGTATGTATGTATGTATGTATGTATGTATGTATGTATGTATGTATGTATGTATGTATGTATGTATGTATGTATGTATGTATGTATGTATGTATGTATGTATGTATGTATGTATGTATGTATGTATGTATGTATGTATGTATGTATGTATGTATGTATGTATGTATGTATGTATGTATGTATGTATGTATGTATGTATGTATGTATGTATGTATGTATGTATGTATGTATGTATGTATGTATGTATGTATGTATGTATGTATGTATGTATGTATGTATGTATGTATGTATGTATGTATGTATGTATGTATGTATGTATGTATGTATGTATGTATGTATGTATGTATGTATGTATGTATGTATGTATGTATGTATGTATGTATGTATGTATGTATGTATGTATGTATGTATGTATGTATGTATGTATGTATGTATGTATGTATGTATGTATGTATGTATGTATGTATGTATGTATGTATGTATGTATGTATGTATGTATGTATGTATGTATGTATGTATGTATGTATGTATGTATGTATGTATGTATGTATGTATGTATGTATGTATGTATGTATGTATGTATGTATGTATGTATGTATGTATGTATGTATGTATGTATGTATGTATGTATGTATGTATGTATGTATGTATGTATGTATGTATGTATGTATGTATGTATGTATGTATGTATGTATGTATGTATGTATGTATGTATGTATGTATGTATGTATGTATGTATGTATGTATGTATGTATGTATGTATGTATGTATGTATGTATGTATGTATGTATGTATGTATGTATGTATGTATGTATGTATGTATGTATGTATGTATGTATGTATGTATGTATGTATGTATGTATGTATGTATGTATGTATGTATGTATGTATGTATGTATGTATGTATGTATGTATGTATGTATGTATGTATGTATGTATGTATGTATGTATGTATGTATGTATGTATGTATGTATGTATGTATGTATGTATGTATGTATGTATGTATGTATGTATGTATGTATGTATGTATGTATGTATGTATGTATGTATGTATGTATGTATGTATGTATGTATGTATGTATGTATGTATGTATGTATGTATGTATGTATGTATGTATGTATGTATGTATGTATGTATGTATGTATGTATGTATGTATGTATGTATGTATGTATGTATGTATGTATGTATGTATGTATGTATGTATGTATGTATGTATGTATGTATGTATGTATGTATGTATGTATGTATGTATGTATGTATGTATGTATGTATGTATGTATGTATGTATGTATGTATGTATGTATGTATGTATGTATGTATGTATGTATGTATGTATGTATGTATGTATGTATGTATGTATGTATGTATGTATGTATGTATGTATGTATGTATGTATGTATGTATGTATGTATGTATGTATGTATGTATGTATGTATGTATGTATGTATGTATGTATGTATGTATGTATGTATGTATGTATGTATGTATGTATGTATGTATGTATGTATGTATGTATGTATGTATGTATGTATGTATGTATGTATGTATGTATGTATGTATGTATGTATGTATGTAAGTATGTATGTATGTATGTATGTATGTATGTATGTATGTATGTATGTATGTATGTATGTATGTATGTATGTATGTATGTATGTATGTATGTATGTATGTATGTATGTATGTATGTATGTATGTATGTATGTATGTATGTATGTATGTATGTATGTATGTATGTATGTATGTATGTATGTATGTATGTATGTATGTATGTATGTATGTATGTATGTATGTATGTATGTATGTATGTATGTATGTATGTATGTATGTATGTATGTTTGTATTATGTAAATATGTGTGTGTATTTTACTTGCAAGTCTATTAAACAACGTTGCAATCAACCCCTGAATTCAAAGCCTATGTGTGATTTACTAGCAAATATTAGTTCAGTAGCCTGCGCATTGCCATCACAACAGTCGACGCCTCAAATAATCACAGTCATCGCAAAGCCGTTTGCTTCCGAATAACCCTAGGATTATTCCGATCCCTCGACCCTGTACGACGGGAAATTATGAAACTGCGAGTCTAACTAACCTCTCAACCACAGCGCATGTACATATGACATAACATTAATTAAGAAATACCACTTTACACTGAGGATCCGTGTAACAAAACAACATTTATTTAGAAATACCACTTTACCTTCAGGATCCGTGCTACAAGACAACACACATCACCACAACAGTTAGTGAACAATCCTCAGTAGATCAGAAATCTCACAAAAGCCACATTTATATCATCGAGTTCCAAGAATTGAGGAAACTGGAGAATCTGGACTTTCTCTCAGAGCGACAGACTTTCTGAATGAGCAGCAGTACGCCTGACATTTGCCTGAAACATTTCTGTGGCTGTCGTCTGGCAGAAGTGCTGCGGTTTTTGGCGCGCGCAAAGACAACCATTGATGCTTCCCGTGTGCCGGGTGCTTCCTGTGTGACGTTGGCAGACGTGAAGCATCGTTGCCTTCACTTAACGTGGAGTGGGAGTCGCCAAGGAAAAAAAAATGACAACATGATGCGGTTGTAAAATGTGGCGAACGTTTAATTAAGATGGAAGCGTAGAGTTGGAGTTGTACAATTCTTGAATTGTATTCGGATACACCACTTGAGTGTCAAGGAAATGACGCAGGGTTAAGAGGAAAAAGTAGAAGACAAGGAAAAAGGCGAAAGAAGAAGAGGAAGAAGAAGAAGAAGAAGAAGAAGAAGAAGAAGAAGAAGAAGAAGAAGAAGAAGAAGAAGAAGAAGAAGAAGAAGAAGAAAACGAAGAATAAATATGGATTGAAGATGAATAAATGGAAAGGAAGAAGAAGTAAAAGAAGAAAGCATGAGGAGGAAGAGGGAAAAACAAAGTAGAAAAGGAAGAATATACCATGGGATCAAATAACGAGACATTTCCAAAGCAATTTATTCCACTCATAAAACAGGATATACGGAGAGCTGAGCGAACAACAGATCGTCCACCTAGTTGTAAAAACCAGGAAATCCTGTTTATCATGTAAATTTAAACACGTCTATGGCATGACACTGTCAATGGCATTATCTAAAATCATGGCATTATCTAAAAGTTATGAACAGATTCATGAGCATAAAGCTAATGAATGTGTCTTCTATGTTTCACCGTTTCACAAAAGCAAGATGGGATGGGTATTTGAGCTGAAAGTTAACTACACTCATTCTCATCTATTCAGAATTGTTTGTCTTTTGTCTCGAGTGCTGGAGGTTCCGGGTTTAAGCCCGGTGAGGACCGGGATTTTTTCGCGTGAATTTCTAGTAACAAAATTTCCCCTGGTCTCTGGGTAGTGAGATCGGACGCCAGTGTTTATTGTTGCACACGTAAAAGTCCTACGGCAGTTGGAAATCGAAAAAGAGTAGGCTAACCGCGCTGCACGGGAACAATTTCGAGTTAAAAATCTACCCAAAGTATTTCAGGATCCTCGCCGATGCTACGGAGTTCGTGCACTGAGCTGCGTTTCTCCGTACTCGGGCTTGAGTTGGGAGTAGAACGGAGTACTTATGGGTTACACCCGTGATGTTGATCCGTCGACTAAACTAAACTAACTAAACTAAACTCACGTTGTCTGTAATCTAGAATTGGTAAAGTATATATCTTGTCCTTCTATGTTTCTATAATACCGTTTGTGTGTCTGTCTGTCTATCTGTCTGTCTGCTAATATAATTATATTTAATCGGCCTGCAATATTGTCTGTCTGTCTCTTTATCTGTCTGTCCGTTTATCTGTTTGTCTGGTTTTATGTCTGTCCGTTTATCTGTTTGTCTCTAATACAGTTTTGTATTTTTATTTCTTTCTATGGAGTTCGGCGTGGCTGTAATGTTCTACTTAAACTTTCTCTGCCCATAGCGACGTAGAGGGTTCGTTCCAGACGCAGATCAGTTTTGGACTTAAATGTTGACGTCTCGTCCTTACCTTGGGAACTAGTACCTCATATGAGGGTTCGAATTAAGACTAGGGACACTGGCTATGAGGAAAGCAAATCCGCATACAAAAGTCAGCCCATTGCACCCGTAATCTAAGTGTGTAGACTACGATTGAGCACATAAACGAGCGAACGAAATCTCTTTCCTACCGTCTATCTGAAATGTTTAAACTGAAGAAAGACATCTGTGTATATATGGTGTTTAATGTCATGGCTATGTGTCCAATATGGCAGATAGGCTGTCGAGATGATATGGGGTGTTTTTCTTCTGGCTACGGTTTGCTCACGCATTTTCCTCATTTTGGACTGGAAGTACATGGTTCCGTCGCCTAGCTACTGAGGTGGTTTGTATCGTTAGTTAAATGGCTGACCGCCGATTGTTGAACTAGTTGGTTTTGCCTTATGCAATAATGTGTGTGCAAATGCTGGTTTTCTAGTGACTGCCGCTTTCAGCGACGCTGAACTGCAAAATTAGTGATCGACTGTTGTGTTGGCATTCTAGGAGCTGTCTTATCCATGTATGCCTGTGTGAGCTATTGGGATGTCGGGACCGCTATCTATTTCACTTTGCACATGGGGCAGTGAGGAGGAGCATTTTGCGTGATATTCGCTTGCACAGGAACGGAGCATTATGAGATGACCCTTTGCCTTAAAATTAGAACCGCGACTAACGACTGAGTTTGTTTGTCTGTAAATATGTCTGTTTATCTATTTTTCTCCAATGAAAATTACTATACTAATTGTCATATCTGTAAAGTCATATTCTCGCAAGATACAAACTGCAAAATTCAAGCTTATTTTATTGCTATGTTTGCGAATTTTCCTGACAGAGACACACAGTAAAGTGAGTAAAAAATCATTTTACATGTCTTAACGGCGCATCGCGCTTGCAGTCGCTAAACCCAATGTTTAATAACCAGTCGACACTCTGTGTCTGATGATCAGTATCACACCGCCCGCCTTGACTTCCCAATCCATATCCTGGTACCCATTTTAGGTTGAGATTATCTTGGAGCTCGTGTCAATTTTAAAACCTCAATCCGAATTCGCCCAGCTGCGTGTAGAAGCCATGCCTACCGTGTCGGCGGGCGGGTGTCTAGCCACTAGCCTACCGAGGTAGAACTATGCTTGGTGTTATATGTTTGCATGAATGAAGTATACCTGATACTATATGTTTAATTCACTTAGCTAAACTTCATATTATTTACTTCATTGTCTGAGTTTTACTTCATTTTATATAATTCCATGACTGTGCTATACCTGGTATTACCAATTTCCATGACTGGCCTATCAATCAATCAATCAATCATGTGCCATGCCGGAAAGCGTGGGCGGTCATGACTCGCCATTTCATTCGATCACCAGAGTCGTGGATCAGCTCAGTGTTCCTGTATAAGACCTATTTCCTTACTATCGTCGCTATCAAAACCAGTAGAAAAACACATTCATAAAATAACGTTACACCATTTAATTAACAACAATATAATAATTAACAGTCAATCTGGGTTTCGACCTAAATATTCTTGCCATAGTGCTCTAACAAAAATGACCGATAACTGGCACTTAAACATCAACAACGGTAGAATTTGTGGAGCGGTGTTTGTAGACTTTAAAAAAGCTTTTGATATGGTAGATCACGATATTTTAATTAGAAAACTAAAGCAAATGAAGATAAGCACCAACATGGTGAACATAATTACGTCATTTCTATCCGACAGACAACAAGTCGTGTCCTTCAACAACAGTCTATCAAGACCCACACAGCTTAATATTGGTGTGCCTCAGGGCTCAATACTAGGTCCGCTGCTTTTTGCAGTTTATATTAATGATCTTCCTTTATATATCAATACAACTTGTGATCTATTTGCAGACGACTGTACTATATATACTAGTCAAGAAAACCGTAGTGAATTAGAGAATTCTTTACAAAAGGAACTTGATAATCTTACTAGATGGAGCAACGAAAACCGCATGCAAATTAACATTGACAAAACCAAATCCATGCTAATAACGACCAGACAAAAACTGCAGACACTAGCCACAACTGGAGCACCGCTCGAACTCCGCATAGGCACGTTACCTATAGTTAATGTGACTGAACATAAAACACTAGGTCTTTTAATTGACAGCCATTTGAACTGGAGCTCTCATGTTCACGCTCTTACCAAGAAAATAGCACAGAAAGTTTACCAACTTGCTAAAATTCAGCACTTCCTGGACGAAAGCACACGAAAAATATTCTATACATGCTATATCCAATCACATCTCGATTACTGTTCCACAGTTTGGGATGGTTGCCCTAAATCTAATTTAAAACGACTATGTTCTCTACAAAACCGCGCTATTCGTCTGGTTTCTGGCATAAAGCTGTCACATAAATAAACTTAAGATTCGATCAATGACAACCAGACCCGACATAAGTCTAAAAAAACAAGTAATCCTTTGATGTACAGACTGAGAAAAATACGTCGTTAAAACTGTTTACACAGGATCGGCATTTCTAACGGGGAAGCCAAACACGTCGCGTCAGAATGTCTACACCTGGTCGGCGATTTTGTTATGATGTGGGTTGCTCGAGACGAACAACGGCGTCATTTGTCTGCGAGGCGGGAGACGGCATTTGAAGTGGAAGGCGAAATGTCTGAATGCAAGGCGGGATGGATTCTCTGATGTGGGGAATTCTCTGGTTCACAGACAGACTGGAATTTCCCCAAATGAAAGCAAATTTGACCGCGGGTTGACTCCAGTTAGTCTAGAACAGGAGGAGGAACCAGACTCTGAACTGGTAAGCGTCTGGACTTTTTGGTGACGTCACTCACAGACCAATATAAAAAGCGTTGCAGTAAACAAGAGGAGTGAGTTGACCATATTTCTGAAGTTGGAAAGAGCGATGCAGTATTCCGAGTTGTGTTACATAAAAGAAACTAGGGGTGTCAAAGTGTTGATAGTTATCGGCGGACATAGATCCAGTCTGAGATCGCCTAGTTTCGATTAGCAACTGGAATAGGCATATGGTAGGCTATTAATCATATCTAACTTAGAGTATGATTAGGAATAGAGTACAGTATGTGCGGTAATATAATGTATCATAGTGCGGTAATATAATGTATCATAGTGCGGTGATATAATGTATTATAGGTGTGATGATATAATGTTTTATTATTAGTGATAGAATGTTCTATAAGTGCGGTGCTAGAAAGTATCATCTGAGCGTCGGCACTAGTATTCTATTGTGTGGCTTCAACTAGCTTGTGTGATATATCATTTTACTCAGGGAGTTGAGGACAATGTAGTGGAATAATAGTTAGAGAGATTAAGGATGGTTGAGAGGGAGGAGAGGAATGTGAAATGGTAGGATCTTCCAGTAGGGCATCTGCTGGGTTTCTACCCATTCCTTTATTCTTTCCTGGTGTTGCCATGTCTCAGATCATATGATGAGTTATTTGGCCGTATGACAGAGATCGGATCTCTGTTATAGATCTGAGTGCTGCTATTGGCCTACACTCACCTAATTCCGGCCAGGATTGAGTTGCCCTCACCATAGTATTCTCTATTCTACAGGTTCCATGTACAGGTCCACGTATGTGTGCTATGATTTTGACCAGTGAAGCTAACACATTTTAGAAGATGATGGCTCAGAATTTGAAGACAGAAGTTGCTGAGAGGCCGCTACATTGGGCTTATACCCAAGTTGGTTTGCGGGAACCTGACTTCTGCTGAGCAGGATATGCTGACGATACTTATGTTTTAGCAAGTGATAGGTGTATCACTGAACAGTCAGAACATTATATATATTCTACATATACAACCCTGATACCAGAAACAGTCATATAAATATTATACTGATACCGGGAACTTCAGATTGTGTTGTTAATATGGGGAATCTTTAAAACCAGTGACACTAGATCAAGTAAGATTTCCCAGTAACAGTGACAATAGTGTTAGAATTTTCTAATTAACATTCGGTTAAATAACAGAGGAAATTCATAGTGTAAAACAGATTGAAGACTCTCATTAGACAGTGTTTGTCATGGGTGTCCAAGCATCCTAGTGGTTCAAGAGACAACGGAGGAAGTCTTCACGTGACTGGAGGAGCATCACCTTGGTGAGGTTGCTTGTCTGGACTGAATGGTGCTAGTGTGTTCTCAGCACAGTGATGTGAATGACTACACTCCTGAACACTGATCTGAGTCTACAGACGCTTTAGAATATACGTCACACATTCTACACTTTATATACACACGCACACTTCTCCTACATATACTCTTTGCTTTAATAAATTTCTTGTGTTTATTTGTTGAAGCTAGAGTTGTCACGTATGTTATGTTGGGGAAGAATGAGAGGGGGCATGATCTAGGAGTGAGTAAGAGTGAGAAGAAGGTGTCTTCAGATTGAGGGAGTGTTGTGGACGGAGTCTGCTGGATATCTCCAGGATAGAGATATTGAATTAAAACAAATGTGGGTGTTGATTCCCCTCACTCCAGGGACGACACTAACGTGGTAAAGAAGAACAAATAACTACTACGACATTCATTCTTCACACACACGACAAAAGCACGTTGAAAGTAATAATTTGTACAGTCATCTAAGACTTCTACCACTTCAAAAGCGCTTCCTTTTCAACAAAGCCAAATTAGTGAATAAAATTATATCTCAAAATACCCCAGAGTATCTTCTGCCGCTGATTCAATCTAATGCAATGAACAGCAAGCTCCTAAATTTGTTACATGTCTCAAAGCCTAGATTGGACCTATACAAAACATGTTTCGCCTATTCTGGTGCTCACGTATGGAATGAGCTGCTTCCAGATCTGAAAACTCCAATGAGTCCCTACGCATTTAACCGAAAGCTCTTTCAATACTTAATCCATATCGACTATATGCCACCATAATTCATTTACTGGTATAATTGTTCATTATAATTGTTTAACTATAATTCTTCACTATATATGTGTGTGCGTGTGAGAGCGAGAGAGAGAGAGAGAGAGAGAGAGAGAGAGAGAGAGAGAGAGAGAGAGAGCGAGAGAGAGAGAGAGAGAGAGAGAAAGTGGATGTCAGAGAGAGGGAGAGAGTGAATGTGTGTGCGCACGTGCATGCGCGTGTGTGGAGAGAGTGATTGAGCGAGAAATGGTGGGAGAATGTGTCAGTGCATGCATTCGTACGTTTATGTGTGAGAGTGAGTGAGGGAGTGTGTGCGTGCGTGCATGCGTTCATGCGTACGTGTATGTGTGAGAGAGTGTGATTGAGAGAGTGAGTGTGTGTGTGTTAAGGATTGTGTGTGAGAGAGTGAGACAGTGGGAGAGTTGATGTGTTAGTGTGTGTGTGTGAGCGCGCGCATGCGTGTGAGTGTGTGTATATGAAAGAATACAGAGAGAGAGAGAGAGATAAAGAAAGAGAGAGAGAGAGAGAGAGAGAGAGAGAGAGAGAGAGAGAGAGAGAGAGAGAGAGAGAGAGAGCTGAGCAGATACATGTCATGTAACACGAATGTTATGTAACACGTGAATCCATATGTTTGTGTATTCCCATCTGTCATATTATCAGTTAAATACCACTTTATTTTATTATGCATAATATAAACTCATGTTCATTACTGTAATTTGAGTGAGAGAGTCAGTGAGTGTGAATGAGAGACAGAATGAGTGAGCGGGAGAGTGAATGAGTGAGCATGAGAGTGAATGAGTGAGCATGAGAGTGAATGAGTGAGCGTGAGAGTGAATGAGTGAGCACGAGAGTGAATGAGTGAGCGCGAGAGTGAATGAGTGAGCGCGAGAGTGAATGGGTGAGCGTGAGAGTGAATGGGTTAGAGTGAATGAGTGAGCACGAGAGTGAATGAGTGAGCGCGAGAGTGAATGAGTGAGCGTGAGAGTGAATGAGTGAGCGTGAGCGTGAGAGTGAATGAGTGAGCGCGAGAGTGAATGAGTGAGCGTGAGAGTGAATGAGTGAGCGTGAGAGGGAATGAGTGAGCGTGAGAGTGAATGAGTGAGCGCGAACGAACGAACGAACGAACGAACCAACGAACAGACTTTATTTTCAAAGGGTAACAAATTGGGCACGCAGGCCCGTCTTACATTCGGCCCTTCCAATCACTCATCTTTCTTACATCAACAGTGCATAGGAAAAAAACATTGTCACATGAATTTTGTAAACATAAACAATGCATATTACCATGTTATGAGACACATCCACCACCCACCCACACATCCCCCATTCACTCCAACTCCCCCACCCAACCACACACACATACAATACATTCCGCCACCCATCCACCACATCCCTACACCTACACATCTCCCCACCCACACACACCTCTAACCCACCACACATCCCATCCACCCACACCCCAAGCACACATACATTCAATAACCCACACATCCCCCACCTACACACATCTCCCCACCCACTCACATATCCTCTACCCGTCCCATTTCCCACCAACAATCACTCACCCAATATCCTCCTCCACCCACACACCTCCAACCACCCAGCCAAACACACATTCCTCAGCCACACACACATCTCCCGGTCAACTCACATATTCCGCACATACCCACACACAAATTCCGCACTCACCCACATAATCTCACATCTCCCCCAGCCCACTCACAGATCCCGAGCCCACACCTACAAACATCCCCCACCATCTCCTAACCTGCACGCACTCACCCACCCACATATCCTCTACCCACCCACACATCCTCTATCCATCCATCCCCCAACCAAACATCCCGTAACCACACACCCTTACTCATATACAATCACCCACCCACACATCCTCTACCCAACCACACATCATCCATCCACCCATTCCCCCAGCCACACATCCCTTAACCACACACCCCTACCCATATACACACACATCCCCACCCACGCACAATCTCCCCACCCATACAAACATCCCTCACACACATCCCCACCCACCAACATATTCCCCATTCACAAACACACACCTCCCATCCACGCACACACAACCCACACACACATCCCCAACCCATACATTCATCCCCTCACACATCCCTAGACACACGTACTTATCCCTCAACCACTAACACCCACACATCCCTTACCCACTCATCAACACATACATCTCCTATCTACTCACCCACACTCACACATCCCAACCACCCATCTAAGCACACATCCCCCACCCTCACACACATCCTTCACCCACCTGCAAACCCAACCACACCTTCACCCACCCAAACATCATTTATCCACACCCAGCTCCCCTCTCACACAACACCACACCCACATACATCCCAAAGACACATCCCACACACACACAACTATCCACACATCTCCTACCCCTCCCCACAATCCCCGAGCTACAATCACCCTCACTACCCACACATACTTCCTCCATCTAGCCACACACACCCCCACCCAGCCAGACATATCCCCCACCCACACACACATCTCCAAATCCATCACCCACACCCATCACGCACCCTTCCCCCAACCCACACACACCCCACACACACTCACCCACACATCTCTCACCCACACACACTCCCCACCCATCCACCCAAACATCCCACACCCATACACCTCCCTCACCCACACACACAACCCCAAACCCACAACTACCCCCACCTGCACACATCTCCCACCCACCACATATCCCCACACCCACATCTCCCTACCCACACATGTACCCCCACCCATCCCATAACCCACCATCAATCATCCACCAACATATCCTCCTCCACCCACTCACCCACAACCAAATAGACAAACACACATCCCCACCCACAAACACATCTCCCCATACACCCATACATCTCGCACGCATCCACACACAAATCTCCCACCCACCCACACACAAATCCACCACGCACCCACACAATCCCACCCCGCCCAACCACACATCCTGAGCCCACCCACACACATCACGAATCCACCCACACACACACATCCCCCCATCCCCCAACCTACTATTATGATCAAACTCCCACACTTTACACACACATACAGTGATGATTGTCGTGAGCATTGTCGCAAAATTGTAAAGAAAATGGAGAAAAATTGTACATATACATTTTGTAACTTAAAAATTAGTGATGTAATTCAACTCTCTCTCTCTCTCTCTCTCTCTCTCTCTCTCTCTCTCTCTCTCTCTCTCTCTCTCTCTCTCTCTCTCTCTCTCTCTCTCTCTCTCTTTCACTAACACTCTCACTCACATTACAGTAATTTTATATTATACATGATAAAATCAAGTGTCATACATACAAAATGATAATGTGAAAGATGAAAATACACAAAAAATATAGAATGGCATGTTACAGGACATGCGAGCACTCAATTCTCTCTCTCTCTCTCTCTCTCTCTCTCTCTCTCTCTCTCTCTCTCTCTCTCTCTCTCTCTCTCTCTCTCTCTCTCTCTCTTTCTCTCTCTCTCTCTCTCTCACACACACACACACACACACATACACACACACAGGCACACACACATTCCCCACACACACACACACATATCCCTCACATACACACCCATACATCCTCACATCTAGACAAATACATGATGCCTCACATGATCACTGAAACTAATAAGAACAAACTCCCACACTTCACACACAATTGAGACACTGACGATTGTCGTGAGAATTCTCGCAATTGCAAGAAGTGGAGAAAAAATTGTACATATACATTATGTAGCGTAAAAATTAGTGATGCAATTCAACTCTGTTTTTTTCTCTCTCTCCCTCTCTCTCTCTCTCTTGCTCTCTCTCTCTCTCTTGCGTTCTCTCTCTCTCTCTCTCTCTCTCTCTCTCTCTCTCTCTCACACACACACACACACTAACTCTCTCACTCACATCACAGTAATGTTATATTATACATGATAAAATCAAGTGGCATACAAAATGATAAGATGAGAATTAAAAAAAAAATATATGGAATGGCATGTTACAGGACAATCAGGTGGCATTAAACGATACCTCGTAATATGAAGATGGGAATACATAAAAAAAATATGGAATAGCATGTTACATGACATGCGTGGGCTCAACTCTCTCTCTCTCTCTCTTTACATACACACACTCTCACACTCATTCTCTCTCTCTCTCTCTCTCTCTCTCTCTCTCTCTCTCTCTCTCTCTCTCTCTCTCTCTCTCTCTCTCTCTCTCTCACTTACACTCACTAACTCTCCCACTTGCTTTACAGTAATTTACATGAATTCATTTTATGCATGGTAAAATCAAGTGCATCAAAATGATAATATGAAAAAAAATGAGAATACACAAAACATATGGATCAGCATGTTAGATGACATGTTAGATGACATGCGTGCGCTTAACTCTCTCTCTCTCTCTCTCTCTCTCTCTCTCTCTCTCTCAATCTCTCTCTCTCTCTCCCTTCTCTATCACACACATGTACATACACATACCCACACACATCATACCCACGCAATACACACACCTGCACACATCCATATACTTACTCACACGTACTCACAGAACACCCGAATATACACTCCCTCGCATACACTGCATGCATGCACACTTAAACATACAAAGATATACAATACATACACGAGCACACACACACAGACTCATCCATACACACATACACACACGCACATGAATATAAACGCATATAAACACATGAACGCACACCTTAACACACGTACAGACATACATACAGAGGCACACACAGATACACACATGTACACACATATACACCCATACACACATCCAGACATACACACACATACATCACACTTTCTCATGCACTCTCTCATTCACCCACGCTCTCTCTTTTACACACTCACTCGCTCTCACACTCACTCATTCGTGCACATACACGCATACCCACAAATTATCTCTCACTCACTCACGCTCCCTTACTCACTCATTTACTCGATGACTCTCTAACTCACACTCACTCACTAACTTTCACACTCTATCACACAGACAGGCAGACACACAACACACCCACTCTCTCAGATTCACTCATTCTCTAACTAAATCTCTCACACATATGTCCACACACTCACTCACTTTTACACTCACTCAGGCACACGCGCATGCATACTCTCTCACTCTCACTCATACTAATTCTTCCACTCACACTCTTTCTCACTCACTCTCTCACCCACTGTCTCGTTCACACACATACAGTGAAGAATGATAGTGGAAAAATGATACTAGTAGGTGACTTATGGAGGCATATAGTCGGTATGAAGTAAGTATTGAAAGAGTTTTCGGTTGAATGTGTAGGGACTCATTGGTGTTTTCAGTTCTGGTGGAAGGCTATTCCACAAGTGAGCACCAGAATATGCGAAACAAGTTTTGTATAAGTCCAATCTAGGCTTAGGAAGCTGTAATAAATTTAAGCGCTTACTGTTCATTGCATTAGATTGAATTAACGGTAGAAGATACTCTGGGGTATTTTCAGATATAATTTTATTCACTAATTTGGCTTTGTTAAAAAGGAAGCGCTTTTGAAGTGGTAGAAGTCTTAGATGGCTGTATAATTTATTACTTTCAACGTGCGTGAATGAGTGAGCGTGAGAGTGAATGAGTGAGTGTGAGAGTGAATGAGCGAGCGCGAGAGTGAATGAGTGAGCGTGAGAGTGAGTGAGTGAGCGCGAGAGTGAATGAGTGAGCGCGAGAGTGAATGAGTGAGCGCGAGAGTGAATGAGTGAGCGTGAGAGTGAATGAGGGAGTGTGAGAGTGAATGAGCGAGCGCGATATTGAATGAGTGAGCGTGAGAGTGAATGAGTGAGCGTGAGAGTGAATGAGTGATCTTGAGAGTGAATGAGTGAGTGTGAGAGTGAATGAGTGAGCGCGAGAGTGAATGAGTGAGTGTGAGAATGAATGAGTGAGTGTGAGAGTGAATGAGTGAGTGTGAGAGTGAATGAGTGAGCGTGAGAGTGAATGAGTGAGAGTGAATGAGTGAGCGTGAGAGTGAATGAGTGAGAGTGAATGAGTGAGTGTGAAAGTGAATGAGTGAGCGCGAGAGTGAATGAGTGAGAGTGAATGAGTGAGCGTGAGAATGAATGAGTGAGTGTGAGAGTGAATGAGTGAGCGCGAGAGTGAATGAGTGAGTGTGAGAGTGAATGAGTGAGTGTGAGAGTGAATGAGTGAGTGTGAGAGTGAATGAGTGAGTGTGAGAGTGAATGAGTGAGTGTGAGAGTGAATGAGTGAGCGCGAGAGTGAATGAGTGAGCGTGAGAGTGAATGAGTGAGCGCGAGAGTGAATGAGTGAGCGTGAGAGAGAGAGAGAGTGTGTGTGTGTGTGTGTGTGGTGTGTGTGTGTGGGAGCATCACTATTTTTACGTCACATACTTTTTATGTACACATTTTTCTCCATGTATAACATTTTTATGAGACTGCTCATGACAATTGTCAGTGTATGTGTGTGAGTAAAGTGTTGGAGGTTGTTCATACTAGTTTCACTGCTAACTTGAGACATTTTATATGTGCCTAGATGTGAGGAGGTGAGTGTGTGTGGAGGATGTGTGTGAGTGTGGGGATATGTGTGGGTGGCGGATGTGTGGATGGGGATATGCGTTTGGATGTGTTGGTTTGTGTTTGTGTTTGTTGGGGTGTGTGGTTTTGGTGGGTAGTGATATTTCTGGGTGTTGGTGGGATGTGTCGATGGATGAGTGGGGGTGAAAGTAGGGGTGCGGGAATGGGTGTGGGGGATGTGTATATGGGTGGAGGATATGTGTATGGGATGGATGCGGGGGATGTGTGTTTATGTGGGTGGAGATGTGTGGATAGTTTGAGGATGTATGTGTGGGTGGCGGGGTTGTGTGGGTAGGGGATTGTGTTGGGTGGATTGGGGATGCAAGGGCGGGTGGGGAGAAGTGTATGGTGTGTGGGTGTGAGATATGTGTGCGGTGTGTTGGTGCGGGATGTGTGCATGATGTGTGGGTGGAGGGTATGTTTGTGGTGGTATGGGTGAGGATATGTGTGTGGGTGGAGGAAAGTGGGTGGTGTGGGGGATGTGTGTGATGGGTGCGGGGAATGTGTGTATGGGTGGGGTATATGTGGGGGTGTGTGGGTGGGAAATGTGTGCGTGGATGAGGAATGAGTGGGTGAGGGTGTGTGAGTGGCTTAGGATTGTGTAGGTCGGAGAGGGAGTTGTATGTGTCGGGATGGGATGTGTGAGTGGGTGGAGGATGTGTGTGGGTAGGGGTATTGTGATCGTGAGATATTTGGTTGGGGTGGGTGGGTGGGGGTGTGGGTGCGTAGTGGAGGATGTATGCGTGAGTGAGTGTGTGTTGGTGGACGGGTAGGGAATGCGTGTGTGGGTGGGGAGAGGTGTGTGGTGTGTTGGTTGGGGATATTGTGTGGGTGATGTATGTGTGTGTTTTGTGGTGTGTGAGTGGGGGTATGTGGGGTGGGTGGGTAAGGGTATCTGTGTGGTTGTGGGTGGGAATATTGTGTGGTATCTGGGTGGGGGATATGTGTGTGGTGTGTAAGTGGTGATGTGTTGGTGAGGGATATGTGTGTGTATGTGTGGTGCGTGGGTTGGGAATATTGCGTGGTAGGGGGTGTATGTGATGTGCGGGTGGGGGATTGGGTTAAGGCATGTGTGGGTGGGTGGAAGCTGTATGTGTGGGTGGTGGGGTGTGTGTGAGTGGTGTGGGGATGTATGGGTGGTTAGGGAGATGTGTGTGTGTGTGTGTGGGGGGGGGAGGGACATGTCAGTTGGTGGGGATGTGTGTGTATGGTTTGGGGATGTGTGAGTGGATGTGCCATGTGTAGGTTGGTGGGGGATTGTGTGCGTGGGGAGGAGAATATGTGGTCGATGGAGATGTGGCTGGGGGATGGGTGGTTTGAGGTGTGGGTGGGGAGAGGATGTGTGGGTTAGAATGTGGATGGGCGTGGGATGTGTGGGTTAGTGGGGGAATGTATGTGGGTGGCGAGTGTGTTTTGGTTGGGGGGATTAGATGAGGGTAGTGTGTGTGGGTGGGGGATGTGCGCGAGGGGGATTGGTCGGTTGGTGGGGTATGTATGTGTCCCTGGTGTGCGTGTGTGTGGGCAGGTGGGTGTGTGTGTGTGGGTGGGGTGATGTATGGATAAGTGGGAGATGGGCCTCATAACATGGTAATAAGCCTTTTTTATGTTTACAACATTCATTTCACAATGTTTATTTTTCTTCCTATGTAAATGTATAATGCTCTTGATGAATGAAAGACGAGTGATTGGAAGGGCCGAATGTAAGACGGGCCTGCTCGCCCAATTTGTGACCCTAATAAAGTTAATTTGATTTGATTTGATTTTGATTTGTCTCGAGCATGCCATGTGGCCAAGCCATCCAGGTAGTTACTTCTCAGTCTTCCCCTTGGTCTTTTCTCTTCGATCTTGCCAGTTGTCACCAAGTTCTCCAATCCATTTTTTCTCACAACATGTCCCAAAAATTCTGACTGTCTACGTCTAATTTCTCTAATCAATTTACGATTTTCATTTGTCTCCTGTAGTACTTGGTCATTAGTTTTTCTGTCTGTTCATGGTATTCTTTGTATTTTCCTCAGAAACCACATTTCTGAAGCCATCAGATGTTTTTCAGCTTGACAGCTTATTGTCCAAGTTTCACATCCATACAAATGAACAGGCTCTATGTAGCACCTCAACACTCTTTTTTTCGTTTCAGTTATACATGCTATTATATGTTTAATTCACTCAGCTAAACTTAATATTATTTACTTCATTGTCTGAGCTTTACTTCATTTTATATATCTCCATGACTGTGCTATATCTGGTATTAGGAATTTCAATGACTGGCCTATACCCGGTATTATCTATTCCAACGACTGAGTGTTAGGTTGTGATGAGGATATATTCTGGAATTACTGTGACTGGATTTATATATGTTGCTTGTTTCCGTATTCATTCATCATTAAAGGGATATTATGTGCGCAAACTCAATCTTGTTCTGTGACTAATAGATCTGTACTACAGTAATGACTTGGGTTGTGGGACATGAGGCTAACCCAGCTTACACTCTGCAGTGATATACAAGGAACATCAGGATCTAGACGACCAATCTCATTCTGTTACAAAAAAGATTGTGACATGCATGTATCCCTGTGCTAGCTGTTGTATTATCTATTCCAACGTCTGAGCTATAACTCGTATTATCTATTCCAACGACTGAGCTATAACTCGTATTATCTATTTCAACGACTGAACTATAACTCGTATTATCTATTCCGACGAATGAACTATAATTCGTATTGTCTATTTCAACAACTGAACTATAACTCGTATTATCTATTTCAACGATTGAACTATAACTCTTATTATCTATTTCAACGACTAAACTATAACTCAAATTATCTATACAATAACAGACTTATACCTCGCATTATTTATTTCAACGACTGAGCTATAACTCGTTTTATCTAATTCACCGACCAAGCTATAACTCTTATTATCTATTTCAACGACAGAGCTATAGCTCAAATTATCTATTCAATGACAGAGCTATATCTAACCGTATCTATTTCAATGACTCAGCTATACCGTGTATATATCGCATACATTATTATTGTTGCTTAAGATTAACCCACTATGAGATGAAAAGAAAGAAATAATGTATGAAAGAAAAGAGACAAGAAAGGCAGAATGCTAGACGACCCAAGTGCTCAATTCTTAACCCTTTGAAAATAAAGCTCGTGTGTTCCGTCTTTTATTGCTTGAGCTTTGCTTCATATTACCCCCCTCATTGATTGAGTTAATGATGCTGCTTGATTTCCTGTTGAAAAATATGTCTGTCACACTAGCGATTTCTTTGATTTAGTTAATCGTGCTAATTGTTTGATCGATATTGGCGTGTCGATTTCTTGCTTTTTTTTTTGGGGGGGGAAGAAGTTGTATGCGGCTTTTTACAGTTAAAGATAGTTCCATTGCACATATTGCCCTTTTGGATGTCAAGTGTTTAGCCTTCACAAAATGTAAGCCAATGCGTATACGGTGAGATGGCCAGTTAGCTTTCTCCTCGTGTCTAATTCCCAGACAACTGTCTTGAAGGTGTGCAGTATCAATTTTCATGAGGTTTGTTGTATCCCAGAGATGTACTGGTGGTAAAATAGAGCACTTGTTGGCTCTCTCCCTCCTCCACATGCTGGTGTGCTGGGGAAACATGCAGGATGAGGGACTGGCTGCGTCTGCACTGCTGAGTTGGGTTTGGTGCATGATAAGGCAGACGTGGCTGAGCCCTTTGGGATTATGTGTATATTGCGGTAGAGCAGATACATCATCACGGCCTGAAGAGAATGGTGTAGCAGCGGGTGATCAGAGGACCTGACCGACACACAGGACTCCGAGGAAAGACCAGACGGACATATATTCAGACTGCTACTTATATTATTAGTAATGGGACTCTTCGCTAGCTGTTGAAGACAAGGACGGAACTTGTATGGGAAAGTCTCGAGTGCCAAGATGTCGGTTCCTGACTCAACTCAAGTTAACTCAATCCTGCCTCTGCTGAGGTTGGAACAGGGCCATTGTGTTGGCAATGAAACGTGCTAACCAATAGGTCAACGCTGCTCTTGCACGCGGCATTGTATTAGGAGCGTTCATTTGAAATCAGTTCTTGCTGCACCGCGAGTAATTGCGTACGTTGAACATGATCATGTCATAGTCATGTGATATGTACTGACCAATGAATAAAAGAGCACGTGCTTATCATCCCATGATGCATAGGTTCTGTTTTTGTCCGTTGAGTAAATGGCCGGGTTGATCCAAAATCCGCCTAAAGAAGCTCAAGGAGTGGTGATTCAGTTTCTTTCATTTGAAGGATGTCGACCAGTGGACATTCATCAAAGAATGCAGGCAGCGTATGGTAACAAATGTGTGTCGAAGACAACAGTGACAGACTGGGCACGAATGTTTCGGAAAGGAAGTCAGTTCACGACAGATCTTTGACGGCCGTGTCAAGCGCATACTGTTGCAACAGAAAAAAAAAAAAAAAACCATCACCAAAATTGATGCAGCAGTACAGATGAACCATTGTCGAAGCATACGATCGCTAGCGAAAGAATTTGATGTGTCAATTAGGACAATTCAAAAGGTCGTTCGTAAGAAACTGCAATTTCGAAAGGTGTGTTCACAGTGGGTACCACGGGTGTTGACCGATCACCAAAAAGAGGAACACATGGGATGGTGATTAAACCACTTGCTGCGTTACAGAGTGGAGGGTGATGAATTTCTCCTCCGCATAGCGACAGGCGATGAATCATAGTGTCACCACTTTAAGTCGAGTAGCAAAAGAGAGAGCATGCAATGGAAGCATGCTGGATCACCAAAAGCCAAAAAAATTCAAGTTACAGGTTTCCGCTGGTAAGGTTATGCTGAAGGGCTATTGTTGGCCGACTTTAAAGAACCTGGTGTCAACATTAACTATACCCACTACTTGGAAACACTAGACAACTGCAAAAAGCCATCAAGAATAAACGACCTGGCATGCTTTCTCGCAGTGTGATTTTGTTGCACGATAATACTCGTCCGCATGTTGCAAAGATTGAGCAGGAAGCATTAGCTTGGAAGAAGTGGGAAATTCTGCAACATCTAGCCTATAGTCCTAATTTATCACCATGTGATTTTAATTTGTTTGGATCTCTAAAAAAGCTCTCAAGCGGCAACGATTTCACACAGATGCAGACGTAATGAACACGGTAAACATTTGGTTCAGTGAGCAACCACCATCCTTTTTTGCGGACGGCATTCGCCGCCTACCTAAGCAATGGGATGCTTGCCTGAATGCCTACGGCGACTTCTTCTGATCAACCCATGGTGCATAATTCATTCAAAATGAATGCTTTGTTTAATTCTACCACACCTTTTAATGCTTCTTTCATGCTTTTGCAATAAAGCCATTAGAACGGGTTTCAAATGAACGACCCTTATAGTGTTAATTTATATCATAATCTACCCTGTTGTCTGCTGTATGGTCTGGGTTGACGGTTCACTGATGGAGTTTTAGTAGAATTGCCTGTTTATGGGTCTGGGTTTACGGTTCACTGATGTTCACCGACTCACTGATGGGATGGGAGTCTTCGTGGCGAAGTGGTCAAGTCGTTTAACTCGGGCTCCGAAGGTTGTGGGTTCGATTCCGGGCCGAGTCCTTCGGTTCACGAGTTAAATTTTTCGGAGACTCCCGTGGGTCGTCGCTAGAGCTACGGAGTTCGTGCTTTGTGCGACGCTTTCCGCGCTGCGAAAAGAGACCGAGCCATATGGGATAAAACCCGGTGCAATGAAGTTGACCCTGTCGACTTTTAAACGACCGACTTTTTTAGGTTTACTGATGGAGCTAATCATAGATATGCCTGTTTATGGGTTGGGCTGAGGAATCAATAATGGAATTATTCACGGATGCTTCTCTTTTAGTGAAATAGAAAAAAAAAGAATCAGAGAAGATTTGATTGTTTGAAAACAACGCTGAGAAAGTCGTTGGCAAAGAAGGAAACAAACGGCAACACATTCGAAGCTAGAATACTCATGTCAAAAAAAAAAAAAAAACGAGGAAAAGACAAATACAATTTAAGGAGATATATCAACACTAGGGGGCCGCCGTAGCCGAGTGGCTAGACATACGCCTGCCGATCCGGCGATCAGGGGTTTGATCCCCTTCGGAGCGAATTCTGATTTTACAAAAATGGCTCGACCTCCAGGCCGACCACAGTCTAGAATGGGTACCAAGAATGTCTTTGGGAAGAAAAGGTGGCTGGCGTGATACTGGCCTCACTACCCAGCCAGTGCTGATTGGTCTATGGAAATATGAGTCGAGCTCCATATGCTCGAAGCGTCTTGAGGTGCCGGAGTCTCCGTGGCGAAGTAGTTAAGCCGTCTATTACACGCTTCGAAGGTTGCGGGTTCGATTCCAGGTTACATCTTTCGGTTCACGAGTGCATTTTTCTCGGAGAATCCTGGGGGTCGTCGCTGGAGCTACGGAGTTCGTGCTTTGTGTAACGCTTCGACAGGCTGCCCTGCGAAAAGAGACCAGGCCATATGGGATAAAACCTGGTGAAATGAAGTGGATCCTCTAGACTTTTAAGACTTGTTTTAAAGGTATGTAAATTTACACACATATACACAGACGCACACATACAGATAAACACACACACACATACACACAGACGGAGACTTACACAGACACACAGACACTCACACAATCTTCATCAACCGCCGAGTTTAATAATCACGTTTTGCGATCATTCGTTTTTTGGATATAAGTAATATTTGTGTTCGTTAGTAGGAATAGGGTAAACAGAACTGTAGTGTACTAACTGACCTAAGCGGATGAAAAGAAGAACAGTAATTGTTTGTTGAATGAAACTGATGAAAGGTAGAAGAGTAATTTTTAGTTGTATGAAACTTAGGAAAAGAAGAACAGTAATATGTAATTGTATGAAACTGATGAAAAGAAGAACAGTAATATTTAATTGTATGAAACTGATGGAAAGAAGAACAGTATTTTTAATGGTATGAGACTGAAGAAACGAAGAACAGTAATTTTTAATTGTACGAAACTGATGGAAAGAAGAACAGTAATTTTTAGTTGTATGAAACTGAGGAAAAGAAGAACAGTAATTCTTAGTTGTATGAAACAGGAAAATAAGAACAGTAATTTTTAGTTGTATGAAACTGATGAAACGAAGAACAGTAATATTCAGTTGTATGAAACTGATGAAAAGAAGAACAGTCATGTTTAGTTGTGTGAAACTGCTGAAAAACAAAATAATATTTAGTTGTATGAAACTGATGAAAAGAAAACAGTAATGTTTAGTTGTATGAAACTGATGAAAAGAAGAACAGTAATGTTTAGTTGTGTCATACTGATGAAAAGAAACAAAAAAAAAAAAACTATTTCACGCGGTGTAAATAATTTGATAGGAAACAAAAACATTAATGTTTGTAGTCGTAACAGTGCGTGGACAGAAAAGCGGTCATGTTTATTGTCGTAATATGCGTATGGAAACAAAAACAATGAAATATATAGTCGCAGTCAACGTATTGGAAACAAAGATAGTGATATATGTAATAGAAATAAATGTATTGAAAACAAAACAAAACAATAACATGTGTAAATAATCGTATGGAAACAAAAACAACGATATGTTTATATAAATATATGGAAACAAAAACAATAGTCCATCCATCATGTGTCATGCCGATAAGCGTGGGCGGTCATGTTCAGCCATCTCACTCGATCACCAGAATCGTGGATCAGCTCCATGTTTCGGTCTCGACCATGTCATGTGGCCAAGCCATCCAAGTGTTTACATCCAGGTAACAATGATATGTTAACATAACTTTATGGAAACAAAAATCGTGATATTTGCAGACGTAATAAGTGTGTATAAACAAAAATAGTGATAGCTATAGTCGTAAATAAATGTATATAAAGAAATAAATAGTGAAATCTGTAGTCGTAATTAATGTATGAACACAAAAATAGTGATATGTGTAGTCGTTATAAATTTATGGAAACAAAACCAGTGATATTTGTCATCGAAGTAAATGGAAATAAAAACAGCAATAAATGTAGTCGTAATAAACAGATGCGCAGAAAAACAGTACTACCTGCAGCCGTAAAGGAAATAGAAAAAAAAAAAAAAAATAACAACCCACAAATACTTGATAGAACAAGGCGATAGATTTTATGTTGTCGCTGCTGCATGCAATAAAAGCAGCGGGAATTATCAATCATGTTTTTCATTCCCCATTCTATCTGTGTGAAAGCTATACAATTAAGGAAGACATAAAGTGAAGTATCCAGGCTTAGAATTCGCGTGTTGCATAAAAATTACAGACATTTCGTGAATCAAAATCACTCAAATAGCTGTTGGAGAACAACTAAATACAGAGATACTGACAAGTGGTAACATGTGGAGTGTTGATATGTGTTGTTGTATGTTTGAACATGTGGAGCGTTGACATGTGTTGTTGTATTTCTGGACGTGTGGTGTGTTGATATCTGTGGTAATATATCTGGACGTGTGGCGTGTTGATATGTGTGGTCATATCTATGGACGTGTGGCTTGTTGATATGTGTGGTCATATCTCTGGACGTGTGGCGTATTGATATGTGTGGTCATATTTCTGGACGTGTGGCGTGTTGATATCTGTGGTCAAATCTCTGGACGTGTGGCGTGTTGATATGTGTGGTCATATCTCTGGACGTGTGGCGTGTTGATATGTGTGGTCAAATCTCTAGACGCGTGGCGTGTTGATATGTGTGGTCATATCTCTGGACGTGTTTAGTGTTGATATGTGTGGTCATATTTCACTTTGTGTGGCGTGTTGATGTTTGTGGTCATATCTCTGGACGTGTGGCGTGTTGATATGTGTGGTAATATCTCAGGACGTGTGGCGTGTTGATGTGTGTGGTCATATTTATGGATGTGTGTCATGTGGTTATATTTCTGGACTTAGGTCATCGTTAAATGCTGGGGATTGATTTGCACATCCCTTAGTGCAGTTATGAGGGATATGAAGAAGGAGATGAATAAGACTATGATGATGATGACGAAGAAGGGGAAGAAGAAGGAGAAGAAGAAGAAGAAGAAGAAGAGAAGATGAAAAAGAAGTAATAGCAGTAGTAGTAGCAGTATTAGTAGTAGTAGTAGTAGTAGTAGTAGTAGTAATAGTAGTAGTAGTAGTAGTAGTAGTAGTAGTAGTAGTAGTAGTAGTATAAGTAGTAGTAGTATTAGTAGTAGTAGTATTAGTCGTAGTAGTAGTAGTAGTAGTAGTAGTAGTAGTAGTAGTAGTAGTAGTAGTAGTAGTAGTAGTAGTAGTAGTAGTAAAGGTGGTAGTAGTAGTAGCAGCAGTAGCAGCAGAAGCAGCAGCGCTAGAAGAAGAAGAAGAAGAAGAAGAAGAAGAAGAAGAAGAAGAAGAAGAAGAAGAAGAAGAAGAAGAAGAAGAAGAAGAAGAAGAAGAAGAAGATAAATAAACGCAACAACAAAGCGCACAAATGAATCACTGAATAAATGGATGAATGAAAGAATACATACCGTCTAAATAAAAATACACCAGTTTGAACTGCGCATTTCACACACGGTAACTTTACAGAAACTGCGATTTAAAAATATGTCTCTTGTAACAAAGGTAAGTTTTTTGCACGTGCGAACAAAGTACTTCGCCAACATTAAGAAAGATGTATCTATTGTTTGCTCCATAAGCTTAATCTGGAGTCGCCTTCTTCATATGGCAGGTCCTTGCAGTACTTCGACCTTTTTACGGCTCGCCGGAAAGGTTCTCGATCTCTGGCCATGTCTAAGGTGTCTGCAATGTCCCGTAGCCCTTCTCGTGCCATTCAAGCCCCCGTCTATTGTTCCAGGAATCACACATTCTTTCACTGTTCTCTCCAAGCCGCAGTGACGTTTGATAAGGCCAGATTATTCCAGTTTCCTAGGCATTTTACTGCTTCCGAGCCAGTGTTCAACCACATTCAGATCTGGTATAATTTCAGTGAGTTTATTCTGGCATAATTTCAGTGAGTTTATTCTGGTATAATTCACAGTGAGTTTATTCTTGTATAATTTCAGTGTGTTTATTCTTGTATAATTTCAGTGAGTGTTATTCTGGTATAATTTCAGTGAGTTTATTCTTGTATAATTTCAGTGTGTTTATTCTTGTATAATTTCAGTGAGTTTATTCTTGTATAATTTCAGTGAGTTTATTCTGGTATAATTTCAGTGTGTTAATTCTGGTATAATTTCAGTGCATGTTATTCTGGCATAATTTCAGTGAGTTTATTCTGGTATAATTCACAGTGAGTTTATTCTTGTATAATTTCAGTGTGTTTATTCTTGTATAATTTCAGTGAGTGTTATTCTGGTATAATTTCAGTGAGTTTATTCTTGTATAATTTCAGTGTGTTTATTCTTGTATAATTTCAGTGAGTTTATTCTTGTATAATTTCAGTGAGTTTATTCTGGTATAATTTCAGTGTGTTAATTCTGGTATAATTTCAGTGCATGTTATTCTGGTATAATTTCAGTGTGTTTATTCTTGTATAATTTCAGTGAGTTTATTCTTGTATAATTTCAGTGAGTTTATTCTGGTATAATTTCAGTGAGTTTATTCTGGTATAATTTCAGTGTGTTAATTATGGTATAATTTCAGTGAGTTTATTCTGGTATAATTTCAGTGAGTTTATTCTGGTATAATGTCAGTGAGTTTATTCTGGTATAATTTCAGTGAGTTTATTCTGGTATAATTTCAGTGAGTTTATTCTTATATAATTTCAGTGAGTTTATTCTGGTATAATGTCAGTGCGATTTTTCTGCTTAACGACTGAACGTAAACCGGCTCCGTGGCGTTGGTTTTTTTATGTGTGACGAAATGGTATGGGTGCCGGTCGTACGAAAGCAATGACAAACTACTGAACGTAATCTTGCCAAAAGATCACAATAGCAAAAAAAAAAAAAAAAAAGAACAAAAAATGCTGGTGTTGACTGCGACGTCCTGTGAAGGCTACACGCAACTAAGTTTTTAACTGAACGTAAAGTTGAAATGAAGATCGTAAACTGATTAGAGTCATTAGACTTAGTCAATTTTTTTAAATTTTTTTTTTTTTTGGGGGGGGGGGAGGGGGCATGTTATGAGTAGAAATGAATTGGAGAACTTGGTGACAACTGGCAAGATCGAAGGGAAGAGACCAAGGGGAGGGCCGAGAAGTAAATACCTGGATGGCTTGGCCATGTGGCATAGTTGAGACAGCAACACAGAGCTGATCCACGACTCTGGAGATCGAGTGAGATGGCAGAACATGACCGCCCACGCTTATCGGCATGGCACACGATGGATGGATGGAAACTTGATAATAGTTCACATACAGAAAAAAATGGGTTTGACTGCGACGTACTGCACAGGATATGCAACTAACTATTTAAAAATTCTGCTTAGTGTACACTATTCTAAGAATGTTTTGTAACATTTCAACTTGCACGCTTTAGTGTCTTCTTTTTTTAGTGATTGCCAAATGGTCGGCGAGTCACGTCCACCCCACGAAAAATGCATGTTTTAAAATTTTTTACTTTGGTTGCTTGTGGTTTGTCAGTTTCTTAAAATACTTTTCAACGTTTCTTAATAAAAGTCACTTGCATATCCTTTTACATGACGTAGATGTCAACTCCAGCATTATTTGGCTGATGGTGATTTCTGGGCAAGTTTACGTTCAGTAGTTTGCCATTTTTTTTCTAAACGACCACCGGGACTAATACCATTGTACGGAAACAAACGCGAGGCGGTCTGCTTGTAAATCACCCGCAGCCGTGTTTCTAAACCGGGATGCTGGATTACAAATGCATACTCCTTCACTACAGAGCCGATTCTTATAAATCATCTATTTATTCATTAAAATTTTCTTGCACTAATTGTACTGGTGTTGTTTTCTGTTCACTATGTGTTCATTCATGCATTCAGTCTTCTGGACCGGCAGTGGCGAAGTTACTACACGCTCTCTTGCCGGCCCCGTTGGTATGGGTTCAATCTACCACCCAGCCCAATTGGGTACTAGGATATATCTTGGAAAGTTAAGGCGTCCGGTGGTGTAACTGACCAAATAGACCACAGAGTTCTGATGGATCCATAAAAATATGGGTAGCACTGTATACCTGGATGGCTTGGCCACGTAGCAATGTCGAGAGGAACCCGGAGCTGATCCGCGACTCTGGGGATCGAGTGAGATGGCAAAACATGACCGCCCACGCTTATTGGCACGGCATACGATGGATGGTATGCCCAATTCACATGAGGTCTTGTAAACGGTTTTCCATTTTTACTTACTCATAATTCATT